>PVHP010037203.1:0-17504 GCA_004024765.1 Zapus hudsonius
TGAGTGACCCAGCCTATGTATCCATCAATCTCTTCACTGGCCAGCCCCCGCTCCTAGGAACCATGGGGCAGCCTCGTCACGGGGGCCACCAGCAGCTGGTTTCCTCTCCACCCCGCCCTGCCCCCTCCCACCCTGGCCACCCTGACTCTTGGCACAGGGACAAGGCTGATGTCAGAGCAGAACTGACAGCTTCCTTCTCCCACCGGGTTTTCCAAACGAGAGAAAGACCACAGCGCCGATGCTATTAAATAATCGCAGAGTGGAGGTGGGGGATGTGTCACTCAGTGATTTCCTGAAGTTGGAGGCGATCAACAGAACAGGAAGTGTCAGTGGACAGTTGCATTCAGCCTTGTCCACAAAGGTGGACACAAAGGTGGGACCCTGCGTCCTCTCCATCCCCTCCTTCAGCCAAGTTCACTGGGCAAGACCGGAGCAAGAGGAGATGCTAGGGAGGTGGTCAGGGCCCTGCCTCCACCCTGTCCCTCAGGGCCGGGGGGACCTGAAGAAATGCCCCGAGGTTAGGAGATGGGTGATGTGAGCCTTGGGCCGGGGATGCTAATGGGAAGAAAAAGTGGTTCATTCCCAGGGATGTGGGGGTGAGACCCACTTCAGGGTGGACTACCCAGAAGTCAGGGCAGGGCCAGGACTCCCAGCACCTCTCGGGCAGCCAGCCCTACACTCTGCACACCTGAAGGATTCTCCCTGCTCTTCCTGTGTGAGGGGGGAAAGGACACAAGGTTGGCATGCCACCAAACCCAATGTCCTTAGGAGGTACTCTACCCATCCCCCACCCTGACCAATCATTACAGAGTATTTACCATAGCCCCAAGATCTCCAGTCCCCTCCCTCATTTGATAGGCTTGGGCTCAGAGTTAAGTGATTTGTCCAGGATCACACAGTGTATAAAGCCTCACCCCCCCCCCAGAAATGAGAAATCCAGGGCAGCCTGATGGTGCTCCCAACAGTAGGAGCTGATGAGGGTCACCGGACCAGTCACCCCTGGGGAGTGTCTCCTTCTGCCTGGACCAGGTGACCAGTGGCTTATCAGGCACAGGGCTCCATGACACAATGCGCTCTGATCTCCTGCCCAGCGGGCCTCCGCCCCACCCCGGCCCTGGTCCCTGCTTCCCTTTTCCTTCCCTTCTGGGTGGGACTCCACCTGGCCCTGGTGGGGGGGGGGCATAGAGAGAGCCCAGGCCTGATCCTCAAAGACCTCAGTTGCTATACCACTCCTGGGGTCACTTTGACCTTGAGCTGATGACCTTTTTAGAGGGAGGATAGTGGGCTGGGACTCTCATCTTTGCCCTTCTCCTCAGATCCCACCTGTCTTCTCCAGCTTCTGTGAACCAAGAGAGTTGGAGCAGGTGAGGTGTGTGCAGGGAACAGGTGGGCTCTGGAATCTGCCAGACCTCAGGTCCAATCTCAGCTCCCGTCACCACCTTAGACAAGTGACCTAATGGCTCAGGCCTCCGTTATAACTGAAGGGAGCAGTGCCATGGACCAAGAGGTTGGTGAGGCCTGCAAATGCACCTTTATAACTGCATTTCCTGGTACCGCTTTAAAAGATGGAGTCCTGGGAGGGGAAGTCACTTTTCCCAAGCCCGACAGCAAAGAGTGGCACATCCACAATGTCATATTGTGGCCTTTCTTGGACTTAGAGGGTGACCGGCTCTTGGGTTTCCAAAATGATTTGCTTGTGAGAATTCCAGAAGGAAGTTTCTGGAATCTCCATTGCCCTACCTAAGACCCAGCCACCAGTCTTTGGGGCATGGATGGGGGAGGATAAAAAAGAAGAAGAAAAACAGTCCCCTGGGGAAAGGCCAGGGCCAGGGCTTCCAGCACTGCGTCAACTTCAAGTCCTGGGCAGCAGCGCCCCCAACTGCCCAGGGGCTGCATGACAGCTTTGGAGCCCAGGCGGGAGAGTCTGCAGGGCAGGACTGGGGGATCTGAGGAAGTGAGTGTGCCTAAGCTCAAATTGGGGTGGGCGGTGCCAATTGGGCAAAGCAGGAGCAGGGGTGCGGGCACCGCGGAGGTTCTTTACCTGCAGGGGAAGTTCTGAGCACTGGCCTCAAGGGGGCGCCGGGGCCACATACACTGAGCAGTGCAAGTGGGGTACAGCCTCAGTCCAGTGGAGGTGCTGGGGTAGGGGGATGCTTCCCTCTCCTGGACCCCGCTTGTCCTCTCTTCCGGCTCTCACTGTTCTTGCAGGTAGATATTCTATGGGGGAACCACTGTGACCCCAAAGGGAAATGACTTCCCCAAGCTCACCCAGCCTATTACAGAGACCATGGTCACAGGCACCTCACTGCCCTGTCCTGACCCAGCATGGCAGGTGATCCCAGTGTCCAGACCCTGGGAACAGATTCCCACCCTCCCGGCAACCCCTCCCAAGGCCTTGGGAACTACTCCTTTTTCAGCTGTGGATGCCAAACTCCCTGCTTCTTCTCCACGCGAGGCTGTGTGCAAAGACTTTGCTCCTGTCCCCTCCACCGCCCCAGAGCCCTTGCTCTATGGAGCCATTTCAAACAGCACTGAGTCCCACACTGGCCCAAAGTCATACAGACTCTGCCCTTGACAGATCAAACCCCCTGGAGTCCCCCCACAAGGGTCCCCATGCCCCACTGCAGACCCTTCGGAAGGGCTAAGGACCAGTTCCTCTGACTCTGTCTCCCATCAGAGAGTAATCAGGGACTCCATGGGATCAGAACTCCCCTGCTGGATAGAACGTTGAGGGTCCCTGGGGGATCCAGGAGTGAAGACTGCCAAGATCATACAGGGCAGGATTTGAATCATGTGCTCACTCTTCCTCTGCCCTTTAACCCATCTGTGATCTTTAAACCTCCTGTGTCCACGGGACACTTTCACAGCCTGCTTTGCCTGAGCAACCTCCAAGATAGCTTCAGGGTGCCTTACAATGCATGCCATTACACAGATGGGGAAACTGAGGCCTGGAGAGCTATATGAGCAACCAGCTGCCCCTGACATACAGGGGAGTGAGTGCCCCCCACCTCAGGGACTAATGAGGCTGACAGCACCCCTCAATCCTGCCCCCTTGGGGAAGCAAGCCTACCGTGGTCTCTGAGCCTGCACAAGGTCCTCCGCAGTCTTCAGGGATGTCCAGTCTTCAGGGGGACACCATGGTCTTCGGGCCCAGCCCCTCTGCTTCCCTTTCCAGCTGAAGCTTTTCTGGCGTCCTGGTAGACTCCTCACCCCGCCCCCCACCTGACTTCCCGTCCAGAGCCCCGTATCTTAAGGCTCCCCCCACTTCCACTCCACCCCCAAGCTCAAGACAAGAGGGGCAGAGAGCCCCTTCTGACTGAGCCTGCCACAGGAGAGGGCAGGGTGGTGGGGTGACCCAAGGGAGAAGGAGGTCAGGGTGTGGGGAGGGGGGTCCCTGTACCCAGTGCCCCTGCCTGGGCTTCGTGGCAAAGCCACTGTGGCCTGAGTCACAGCTAACTGGGCGGTGCCCAGCCTGCCTGGGTGACCCAGGCCAGCATAAGGCAATGACTGGGCAGCCCTCCGCATGACCGGCTGGGGTCGGCCTTAGGTGTTTTGACTCAGACCTGCCATAGGCCGTGTGCACCATGGCCATCCTGCCTTTGTCCCCGTCCCTAGAAGAGCCACAGCCCTCTAGCTGTCCCCCTGGACATGGTGTCCCCAGCCACCATTCCCCGTTCCTGGGCCCTGGCACCCACCTCGGAACCTCGGGAGCTACCTGGCTCATCTGGTCTGCCCTCCAAGCAGGACGCAGGCTCTGGAGCCCCACCTGCCCAACCCCTTTCTGAGACCTTCGTCCCTCCCTCCCCAAGCAAGCCCTGCCCTCAGGGAGGACGTGCCGAGGACCTCCTGTTCCACTGTGGACTGTGACCTTTTCCTGGGTGCTGCAAAGGGATTCTGTGGGCGCCCTGGTCCCATGCCTGGAGGCGTGGAGAGTGGAAGGTTGGATGGGGACAGAGACAAAGAGAGGAGGAGCTGTGGAAGGAGGGAAGGGAGGAAGGAAGGAAGGAAGGAAGGAAGGAAGGAAGGAAGGAAGGAAGGAAGGAAGGAAGGAAGGAAGGAAGGAAGGAAGGATATCAATAAGGATGGAAAATGGGAGGAGAGAGAGAGAGAGAGAGAGAGAGAGAGAGAGAGAGAGAGAACACAGACCTGCCCTGGGCAATACAGCACCACACTTTCCTGCAGGAAATTGTCACACTGGGGAGGTGGGCCACCCTCATTGTACAGAGGAGAAACTGAGGGTTGGCCTAGGCAGGTTACTGTTCGATCAGAGGTCAGACTTATTTTGCTTGCGTCTAAGGTCCTTCTCCTCTTGCACTAAAACATTACACTAAAACTTAGACACAAGGGGCCAGGGAGATGGCTCAGCCGCTAATGTACTTGCTAAGAAACATGAGGCATCCATGTAAAATGCCAGGTGTATCCGGGTATGCCAGCTCTTGGGAGGCAGAGGTAGGAGGATCGCTGTGAGTTTGAGACCAGGCCGAGACTTGATAGTGAATTCCAGGTCAGCCTGAGGTACAGCAAGACCCTACCTTGGGGGTCGAAAAAAGCCAGTTTGTGGTTGTAATCCCAGAGCCTAGGAAGGAGACAAGGTTCCCCAGTGCTTGCTGGTTAGCTTGTCCAGCCTGGTTGCTGAGCTCCATGTTTAGTGAGAGAGACCTTGTCTCAAAAAGTAAGGTGGAGCACTGGAGAGAAGACCAGTGAGTAAGCATGAGGGCTTACAAGAGCCCAAGGCTGATAGGGTGTGATTTGAGGGTTGTTCAAACTGCAAACCCCAAACCTGATTTCTCTGTTTGACTTAAAGAATTAAGTTTAAAAAAACTGAGGATAATTATTAAATTATTATATTTATTCAGAAGTCAGGAGGGGGAAGAGAGAGTCCATAGACCAAAGAAGGGGGAATAGGAGCACCGACGTGGTCTGTGGGTCCATGTAAAGCTCATAGTTCCAAGGGAGCCCTGAGTTACCAGCTGGGAGGGGCATGCACGTCCATGAGGAATGGAGACTGGAGAATGGCTTTCCCAAGCACCAGCTGTGGAGAAGGGACACCTGACGTTCTCCTCTGGCCTCCATGTGGGCACACAGGGTGCACATCTGCACACACAGATGCACACACCACCCCATATACACTGCACACAGGCACATGCAAAAGAAAGAGAAAGAGAGAAAGGAAGGAAGGAAGGAAGGAAGAAATGCAGAAAAGAAAAGGTAAGGAGAGCAATCGAGTAAGACATCCAACATCAACCTCTGGCCTCCACACATATGCTCACACATGTACATACACACATGTGAACATGCACACACACATGCAAAAAACAACCGTGGAACAGGAAAGCCAAACATAGTGGTACACCCCTGTTATCCAGAATGCTGAGGCAGGAGGATGGTAAATTTGAGGCCATCTTGGGCTCCATATGGAGACCCTGTCTCCAACAAAAACCTTAGATGAAGAAAAACAAAACACCTTACAGCCAGCCAGGTGGTGCACATTGTTATCCCGGCGCTTGGGAGGCTGAGGTAGGAGGATCGCTGTGAGTTCGAGACCAGCATGGGCTACAGAGTGAGTTCTGGGTCAGCCTGGGCTACAGTGAGACCCTACCTCAAAAAACAACAACAAAAATAACCCACCTTAGCCAGGCATGGTGGTGCACGCCTTTAATCCCAGCACTCAAGAGGCAGAGGTAGGAGGATCACCATGAGTTCAAGGCCACCCTGAGACTACAGAGTGAATTCCGGGTCAGCCTGGGCTAGAGTGAGACCCTACCTCAGAAAACCAAAATAAAATAAAATAAAATAAAAACCACCTTAGATGTGTAGTGGTAGAGTATTGCCTAGCATGCTCAGGCCCTGGGTACCATCCTAGGACCAGAACAAAGAAAACTGGGACAGTGAAGGCCACCAAGCCCCTGTCATAGATAATTTATAATCCAAGCATGCGACATATAGCATTGACAGAATCTGTGACTGTCACCCTGAGACACCTGAAAAAGAAACAGAAACCCTAGCTTTCAATGGGTTGTGTTCCTTCTATCTTCCCAACTGAAGGGGGACAGCTCCCTGGCACCCAGGGCCGTGAAGGGAGCAAACATTTACTTGCATCAACCCTGTAGGAAACATAAGTGTCATGTAAGGACTTCAGCTTTCAGATCCCTGTCCTTGACCTTCAAGTTGCATGGGACAGTCACACACCAGTTTGTGCTGTGGGAGAGGAGGATTGTTCGGCCCGTGGCTGGTATAGATTCCACACTGGCTCCTGGGAGCTGCGCCCAGCACCAGGGAAGCCCCACAGCTTCTCGTCTATGCAAACTAGGTGGGGCTTGTGGAGGGCAGTGACCTTGACCTTGGATCTGAGACACTTCCAGGTCCCCCTGCCGCTGTGGATGGGGTAGAGCCAGTGAAGAGATCAGCCAATCATGGACCCTTCACAGTGCCTGGAATGGCCTCATCTGCTCCCTGGGGATGGAGGCTACCCCAGGCCAATGCCAGCTCAGACAGCCCTCCTAGGGTGCACTTGGGTGGGAGGTAAGGCTCAGTAAGGCTGAGGCTGCTGTACAGGCCTCCCTGCCCCTTCTCCACAGACCAACCTCTGCCCTCTCCGTGGGCAACTCCCAGTGCTGTCTACAGCACCAGCCCACCTTCCTCAGGGGACTGAGAGAGCCAAGCTTTGATTGGATGCCACCTCCAACCCACAACTTCCCCGCAGCCCAGGCCAAGGAGAGGTCCCTTCCTGCTGTGGTCAGGGTAGCCTGATGAGAGAACTGGTCCCTTCCATTGGGGGTTCCTGGTCAAGGATGGCCAGGTCATTAAGATGGCATCATGGTAGGGAGAGGTCCCTGGTGGCCTCAAGAACAACCTTCCTTTGTTATCTCTTCTGGCTTGGGGATGGGCCCATCTGCTTCACTGGCACCTCATTGAGCTCCTGCTGTAGGCAAGGCACTGTGTTGGGTGGCTCTCTCTCTAGAAGTCTCAGGCCTGTAAGGGAGGTGGTCAGTAAGGCCCCTGAAGGAATGCCCCTGCATGGGATGACTTGGAAAGAATATGAAACCAAATTACCAGACTCAGGCCCCAGACAGGTGGGGAAGAAATACTGCGAATGTCCTTGAGCTGACACAGACAAAAGGAAGTGAATTAACTTGACAAAAAAAAAAAAAAAAAAAAACAGGAATAAGGCTGGAGAGATATGGCTCAGCAGTTAAGGTGCTTGTTTGCAAAGCTTGATACCCAGGTTCGATACCCCAGTATCCATTAAAAACCAGATGCACCACTTTGTGCATGCGTCTGGAGTTTCCTTTGCAGTGGCAAGAGGCCCTGGAACACCAATTCTCTCTCTCTCTCTTTCTCTATCTCTCTCTCTCTCCTTGCTAATAAAAATATATTTTTTTAAAAAAAGAATGAGGATAGGCCTGGAGAGATGGCTCAGGGGTTAAGGTGTTTGTCTGAAAAGCCTAATGACCCAAGTTCGATTTCCCAGTACCCACGTAAAGCCAAATGCACGGTGGCATCTGGAGTTCCTTTGCAATGGCTGGAAGCCCTGATGTGTGACCATTCTCTCTCTTCTCTCTCTCTTTTTTCTCTCTCTCTCCCTCTCTCTTCTCTCTATCTCTCAATGCTTGCAAATAAATTTTAAAAAAAACTTTTAAAGAAAGAACAGAAATAACATTCTAGACAGAGGGAACAGCATCAGGGATTAATAGTAGAAGAAGCCCCGGGGGAGCCCTAGAACACTCTAGAATATCCTTACAAGGTACTTGGCCAATAGCCTGAAGTACACTGGACACCTGCCCTTTGAAAACTACTAATTGGGAATCTGGGTCCAGGAGCACCAGAGCTAGGCCTTGTACGAGTGCTCTGTGGTCTTGAGACAGATTCTCTACCTCTCTGAGCCTTTTAGAGAAATCACCAGCTCCCTCATTTGCTCTATTCTGATCTTGAATTGGAAGCCTTTGCCCTAGCTGTTCCCATACCCCTCCTGCACGTCATTCAGACCACAGTGTGGACGTCATCTCTCCAGACACCAGCCTGACCACCCACATCTCCTGATTCTCATTCTCCCTATTACATACATCACCCCACTGTATTTTTGGCCCAGCTCATGCAATCTCGGATGCTCCTGTTGGTCCTTTGGCTTGTCTATTGTCTGTCTGCCCCTTGCCCTGGAGCCCAGTGCCTCCAGGGACTTGCAATTGTCAGCCCAGTTGCAGAGGCCGGAGGTGAGGGGACCAGGCAGATGCTACTGCCTTGGGGTCCAAAGAGCCTCAATTCTAACCATTCCAGCTCCCAGAGACTTTGTCCTGAAGGACATCAGGCTTTGCAGGCTACATCTTCTGGTCTGTAAAGTGGACCATCTCGACTGCAGAGTCCCACGCGCGGTTCCCATCTTGGCTCTTGGTACAGGAAGCGGGGGTGGCTGGGGGACTGACCAGGTCAAGTTCATCTGCAGCTTCTTCTTTTCTCTCTGGCAATGTTGGGGGTCAAACCCAGGGCCTTACACATGCTAGGTAGTGCTCTACTATTGAGCTATATCCCTAGAACCCCTGCTTTTTGTTTTTTTTTTTTTTCTTTTTCAAGGTAGGGTCTGACCTGGAATTCACTATATAGTCTCAGACTGGCCTCAAACTCACAGAGATCCTCCTACGTCTGCCTCCTGAGTGCTGGGATTAAAGGCGTGTGTCACCACACCCCGAAAACTCCACTTTTATAGGAAAAAGAACACACAAAATTTATTACATGCTTAAGGTATGAGGATATTGAACTCCAAGTTCTTTGACTTCTATTGGTCCTTCTCCTACCAGACTCCTCTCCCTGGAAAAAGCTCACTTTTTCAGGGTTCAGATGTGAACCATTTGGGAAGCGGGTTTAGCACGCTAGTCACAAACCAGATCTGTTATGACTTTGTCCATTTCGCAGATGGAAATGAGGGCTCTGATACCCTTATGTTGCCCACAGTCTCCCACACAGATGGATGGGGGGCTGGAGGAGACTGAACCAGCCAGGCCTGCCTCCTGCCCTGTCTTGCGCTCTGCACACAGCCATTCCTACCTGAGGACCTGCTGGGGGCTGACAGCGTGGGGCTGGCAGGAGTATGACCGTGAACTCGTGTGTTGATTCATTCCACACCTGCTCACAGCAACTACTGTGATCCAGGCACCAGGAGAACCCATGTCCCTTCATCATTACATACATGAGGACATACTGGAACATGCACATGATGGCAAGATAAACATGTTCAGAAACACACCTCCATTCCCATAAACCACATGCACACAGAAATACAAATATGAGCATCTGCTAAGACACTAATATCCGTGCTTCAGGATACACGCACAACTCCCGTCAGCACACATGCCCATCAATACACACACTCATCAGTACACACACACACCAACACATACAACCACTATCAACACACACATCCACCAACACACAACCCCCAGTAGCACACACACACACATCAATATACAAACCCATCAGTCAGCACAGAACTTCCGTCAAGGGCTGGGGAGATGGCTCACAAAGCCTGATGCCCAGGTTCCATTCCTCAGGACTCACACAAACCAGATGCACAAAGTGGCACCTCCATATAGAATTCGTTTGCAGGAGGCGCTGGGGTGTCCATTCTCTGTCCTCTCTCTGCCTCCCTCTCTATCTCTCTCAAATAAATAAATTAATTAATTAACATTTTTTAAAAAGCAGAAAAGAACACCTATTAAAACACACGCAGAGGCTGAGGAGATGGCTCAGCAATTAGGAGCACTTCCTAAGTAATCATAAGGGCTGAGAGGGCTTGAGACCAGCACCCACATGAGGAGCTGAATATGGACACACACATCTGTTATCCCAGACCTGGAGGCTAGAGAGTCACTGGGACTCACTGATGGGGTGGGGTGGGGGACAGGGAAAATGGCAGCTCTGGGCCAAGTGAGAGACTCCATCTCAAGGAAACAAATGAATGAGCAAAAGTGAGGAAACATCCTGTATTAGCACACAGCAGCCATGGACACACAAGCCTAACAATAAACAACACCCATCTGCAAACACACCCTTCAGTACACACCACCCCTCAGCACATACACCCTTCGGTACACACCACCCATCCACATACACCCTCAGTACACACCACCCATCAGCACATACATACTCATCTGCCCACACCTATCACCCTACAGCACCCATTGGCACATGTGCCCATAGCAAACATGCCCATCAGAATACACACTAACAGGGCTGGAAAGATGGCTCAGTGGTTAAAGGGGCTTGCTTGCAAAGCCTGTCATTGTTTTATTCCCCAGTACCATGCACAGATGCATGGTGGCACATGCATCTGAAGTTTGTTTACAGTGATAAGAGGCCCTGGTGTACCCCCCCTCTCCTCACATGTTTTTGGTTTTTAGTGGGGGGTCTCCCTCTAGCCCAGGCTGACCTGGAATGCACTATGTAGTCTCAGGCTGGCCTGGAACTCATGGGAATCTTCCTACCTCTACCTCTGAGTGCTGGGATGTTGTGTACCACTGTGCCTGCCTCTCTTTCTTTCTTTTTTAAAAATATTTATTTATCTCAGAAAGAGAGAGAGAGAAGAGAGAGAGAGAGAGAGAGAGAGAGAGAGAGAGAGAGAGAGAGAGAGAGAGAACTCCAGGGCCTCCAGCCACTGTAAACAAACTCCAGACACATGCACCACCTTGTGCATCTGGCTTTATATGGGTACTGGGGAATTGAACTTGGGTCCTTCCGCTTTGCAGTTGTATGCCTTAACCGCTAAGCCATCTCTCCAGCCCTTGCCTCTCTTTCTTAAATAAATAAATAAAAATATTTTTAACAATACACACTAGCCAGACATGGGGATGCACGCCTTTAATCCCAGCACTTGGGAGGCAGAGGTAGGAGGATCCCCATGAGTTTGAGGCCTCCCTGAGACTACATAGTGAATTCCAGGTAGGCAAGACCTTACCTCTAAAAACAAAACAAAACAAGAATAATAATAGCATACACCCATCAGCACCCATGTCCACCAGCATCCAACACCTATCAGCAAACAGCACCCTGAACATACACACTCATCAAGACACGTGCCCAGAGGTAGGAGGATTGCCATGAGTTCAAGGCCACCCTGAGACTACATAGTGAATTCCAGGTCAGCCTGGGCTAGAGCGAGACCCTACCTAGAAAAACCAGAAAAAAAAAGACAGGTGCCCAACAACATACACACATCCATAAGTACACAACACCTGTTAACACACATGTTGGTCAACACATGGGCTCATCAACATCCATTAGCACAAACACTCAGGGACACACAGCACCCATCAACATGCAATGTCCACCCAGAAACCACCCCCATCAACTCACCAGCCCATGAAGACACACCCGCCACTTGCAGCCTGTACCCTCCATCCTTCCCCTCCCCCCTCTCCAGGGAGCCCTCCTGTGCAGGAAATGAGATGTCCTGTAGCCCCAAAGGCTTTGGCACATGACTTCCCTTCCTTCCTCACATAGATCCCCAGCCCACCCAAGGGTGTGAACACCTTTGGTCAACTAGCCAGATACCTTGAGGGTCCCCTAGTTCCCTACCCCTAACCCTTCTCTAATAAGGAAAGACACACTCGCTTTAGAAACAAGACTTTTAAATATATGTTAGCAAAATATCAACATTAAATACATATTATAAATAAGCCTTATAAATAGGAAATTGATTAAAAACTGATAAAAAAAATCAATAAATTAGTCTTGTCGCTCCAAAGAAATGCCCACCAGCAGCTTCTGGGTCACCTTCCAGGACAATGATTCCAGCACTTAACAATTCCACGACACACCACCAGGGGGAGCACCGAGCAGCAAAGACCCAAGACGGTGTTTGCAGGCCCTGGAGAGAACTCAGAATGCATACATCCATGGCCATTTGCACCTCGTGTCCCAGTTTATAGAAAACTTGCTGTCACAGAGTCCCAACAGCTGATAGGTAGACCGGGCCTTACGTAGTCCCCACCCATGCCCGGCTTCCTAAAAACTGAGGTGCAGAGAGGTAAAGTGACATGCCCAAGGTCATGCAGAGAATTTGGGGCCAAGCTGAGACCTGAGTCTCATACCTGTGACTCTGCTGAGACATTCTACCCTGTCACAGCTGCCTAAAGTGAGGTCACCCAGACACCCAGGTGTCCAGCCTGAGCAGCCATGAGGCATAGGAGACCAGCTCAGGCCCTGACCTCCCCCCCTGGAACCCTGCCACCGCGGAAAGGAGGAAGTCTGGGGGCAACAAGCCTGCAAGTCATGAGAGGGAAGGGCAGGCAGGCCTAGGGTTGGGGGGGATCAGCCTAGCATGAGTCACCTTGTGTCAACGGAAAGTCGGCCCAGCAGCCTGACCCGGCCATCCCATCAAGGCCTGACTCCCCCCAGCCCAATGGAGGTAGGAGGGGCCGCCCAGATCCACCCCTTAAAGTGTTCTTCTGCGGGTCTGGAGATTCCCCAGGGGCATCACCCTGCTCTCTTCTTGCTACCGGGGTCGCTGGCCCCTGCGGACCAGCCTCCGGCCCCTCCTGGAGGGTCTGCTCTTGTGGTCCCCCTTGAGCAGGACCCGGCGGGGACTGTGTCTCCGGCTGCGGTTTGGGGTGTCCTCCCAATCCCCGAAGACCCTCCCCACTGAGCCCACAAAGCGGTGGTAGTCCCATAGGAGCCTACAGCTCTTCATCTTGGACCAAAAGACACCCAGTGCTGGGGTGGGAGCGAGCGTGGTCCCTGGGGTGAGAGTCCTCGAGGCCTCTGGGCTGGCCTGCGTGGGCTCAGGCATCTTCAAGGAGCTGCCCAGCCACCAGGCCATGCAATGGATGTTGTTTCTCATGCCTTGGATGTTGCGCATGGCTGACGTCAGCCCCTTCAAGTCCTGGTCCTGCAAGAGCTGCTTCTGGACAGCAGTCAGTCTGGGCAGAATGTGGCTCAGGGTGGCAAGGACTGTCCGCAGGAAGCCCAGCTTGCTCAGTGCCTGCAGGGCGTCCTCACTGGGGAACATCGAGGGGTGCGTCAGGCAGGACGTTCTTAGAGCATCTGTGTTCAGGCTTTGGAGGTGGATCTGGGGAAACGAGAGAGTGACAGTCGCATGCTGGGGACCATACGCACAGCTGAGCCCACCCTGGCTGCCTTTGGACACCAGACCTGGTGGCGGCTGTGCCATCACAGCCAGATAAGGGCAGGAGCCAGGAATGCATCTGGGAGCTGGGAAGTTGTGTGATTTCTTGGGAAAACCTGAGAGATTTAGTTTCCCCACATGCCCCATACTGGTCCTCCCTCCACTTTCTTCTGTCACTAAGCCCCCCAATTCCCTGAGGCTCAGACACCCCAGGAACTAGTTGCTCACATAGGACTCCAGGAGGGGCAAGCTGGTGTTCTCTTCCATGTTTGCCTGACTCCGCAGCTGGCCGAGGAGCTGTGTGTAGGAGCCGGAACAGCCTGGCATGGCCACCGTGGCACTCAGGAGCAGGAGGCTGAGGACCAGACCTGGGGCACAGAAGGGTGGGGTCATCTGACTTGGAGAGGAAGGGGGCCACCACCCCCTTCCCCAGGCAGTCACTGAGCAGACCCAAGTCAAGGCAATGGCTGGGATTGACCAAGAATGTCTTTGAGCCAATCTGCCCATGTCCTGTCCTGACTGAATTAGGGGCAGAGGGTGGGGACACAGGCAAACAGGGGACAAGCTCTCTGCAAGACTTCTGGGCTCTGAGTCCCCGCTACAGACTCTAGCACTCCATGTTGGGACTGAAGGTGGAGAGCAGCCCGAGAGCCAGACACCCTGAGCTCTGTGCAAAGAGCCAGGAGAGATGCCCTTCCACCCAAGGGCTCATGCTGTGCTCACACCCATTTTACTGAAAGGTAAAACAGGTCACAAGAGAAGGTCCTGCCCACGTCGCACTGGGGGCCCCAGGGATTCTGGGAGCCCATGAGGTTCAGAGGGCTGGCACAGACCCGGCTGCTGCCCTCCACCCTCCCACAGGCACCAGCAGCCACGTGGTCGGAAGGGGCCTGTGGCGCAATGGCCCGGAAGGCCGTGACACCATCCTTCCCTTCCTACAAACCATCCAGCCCCGTGGGAAGGACCAGCTGCTGGGGAGAGCCGGGCATCCAAGCCTGCCAACGTGCCCCTTCACAAGCACAGCTCCACTCTGGACTGAGGCCTGCAGAGCCTGGGACAGGTCACATAGGACAAAGTGCCTAGAGTGATGTGTGTGCAGCCAGGCCTGTGTGGGGCACCTCCCTGGTCTGCAGGTGAGCCTTCTCAGGTCGGTGACAGGGAGGACTCTGGGTGACATCATGGGCTCTGGTTGCCCGTCCCCATGTGGACATGATTAGACATTTATGGAGGGGTGGTTTTGAGGGCTCCAAGACCCCTGGGCCTTGCTGACGTTCCACCCACCCCAGGCCCTGAGAATCCAATCAGGGCAAGAAGAAGAAGGAGGCCCCATCGGATCCCTCATTGCCCCACTTCCTCCGAGCTTCTGCAACTTCCTTCCCTGTCCCCCGTCTTCACCTGCCTCCTGCTTCCCCAGCCTCTTCCCGATCCATCCTTTTCATCATCTCCTTCTGGAAGCTTCCCTGGAATACTTCTCTCCCTGTGGGGGTTCTGTGAGTCCACTGAGACCCTTCCCTTGCCCAACCTCCTGGCTCGCTCGCTCTTTCTGCAGCATCCTACCAGGTGCTCAGCCTCTGCAGCTCCCCAAGGGTAGAGAGCGCACCCCACCATCTGGCACAGCTGTGCCCTGGGCTGGTAGGTAGGAAGGAAGGAAGGAAGGAAGGAAGTACTCACTGAGTAGAGTCCTCTGTGCCTGCATGCTGGGTGCCCGCGCTCCTGGCCGCACTTCTGGCGGGTGACAGGTCCCGGCTGGGAGCCCTGTGGGCTGACAGCCACTTTATGGCCGCTGGGGTGATTGGCCAACACCTCGTGAGGTGGGTGGGGAGGGGGAGGGGGGAGGGCAGGCCTTCTGGGAACATGACCCCAAAAACCAAAGTCTCCATGGGCGGCCAATGGGCGCTGGGCACTGTGGCATGCCTGCTCCTCCTCCTGTTTTCTTCGAATTCGTTCTTCGAGGTCAGCCCCACGCCCAAGGATGATGTAAACCGCAGCCTCAGCCTTCTTGAGGCCGGTGGGTAGGACGGGGGTCCGTGCCATCTTCGGGGGTCAGTCCTGGTGTAGGAGGAGGAATTGCAAGCCAAGCCTCTTGAAGTGCCAACCAATCTTAGGTCGGGAGTCTCCTGGCCTCCCAGAGCACTGAGCTTTAGGGCTGAGGGGAGCAAGACATCTTCCTTGTCGAGTGCCCTTCCCACCCTCTCGCTGGGGCTGTTGGGACTTCTGTGAGCGGAAACCACCCCACTCTGGGCACAGAGCCAGACCTGGGCCAGCAGCCCCGAGATTGTGGTTCTAAGCCGGGGACTAGCATCCCCTAGCCTAATACAACTCCCTGGTGTCCATTCCCTCATCAGCGAACCCCTACTAGCCTTCCATCCCAAGCCCCTGTTCTGGGGACAACAGGACACTTGGAGCCTTCTGACATGCTGTGTGACCCCAGGCAAGTCACTTACTACTCTGGGCCCTATCTGTAAAGTGACAGGGGAGACAAGTTCTTTCTAGCCCAGCTGACAACATGGACATAAAAGGGAAAAAGCCCATGAAAGGGAAAGAGTTGGAACTCTAATTCCAAGTAGTAGTTTGGGGGGGGGGGTGAGGGAGATGGGGAAGCTGTGAGCTCAGAAGGGAAGCTAAATGGGGGGGCCTGCTGCGGTGACAGTTGGAGACCAGGTTTCACTTTCTCTGAAAGATAGCGATCATGGGTTGGTCCCCTGCGTCTCAAAGCTATAGGAACATGAGAACTTAGGGGCCCTGGAGACTATGTCTTCCTCGTCAATCTGTTTCTTTATGAGGGGGTAAGTTGAGGCCAAGAGGCCAGGGAAGGCACTCTGGTGGAAAAACTGACCCAGGCCTGCAGGCCGTGCTTGGCGTTTCCCAAATGTGTGCTCTTAGGAGCCCACCAGGAGACACTGCCAAGAAGTCTGGGGGACCAGGCTGGGCCCTCTTGGGGCTTCCAGGACTCAGAGCTGCTCCAGCTGGGCAAACATGGAATGCCCAGATCTGATAGTGACAGCGACGAAGCCTCAACCAACCTGCCGCCACCTCTGTAGATCTGGCCCCGCTCTTGTATTCATTCAACAAACCTCTTGGCCTCCTGCCAGACAGTCGAGGATACAACAAAACCAGCCAACCTCTACATGCCCTCCTCTGCACCTAGCAGGGCGCTTACCGTGTAGACCACTGATACCCCAACTTTGCCCACCCTGACCCAGGCTAGATCCTCTTCCTGAGGACTTGGCTTTCTTCTGCTGAATTCCTCAGCTCTGCCCACCTCACAGCGCTGTTCCCTAAGCCCTGGCCAGACGGGGATCCTTCTGCGTTTCACATCCCCGATTTCATCTTTCGATAGCCCCCACTCCCCACACCCCCAGTAAGGAACCGTCTTGCCTCACTGAGACAGGAAGACAGAAGCCCCGAGAAGTGCAGAGGCTGGCTCCGGGCTAGAGAGCTCCTTGCCCCTCTCAGATCCTGCTGACAGCCCCTTGCCTTTGCCTCAGCAGACCCTCCCCCAGTCCATAGAAGCTGTGTTGGGTGGGGGCTCCCTCATTTAAAAACACTGCTGGTGGGGGAGGGGGAGGCTGGAGAGATTGTTCAGTGGTTAAAGGCACTTGCTTGCAAAGCCTGATAGCCCAGGTTCGACTACCCATGTAGTACCCATGTAAAGCCAGAAGCACAAGGTGGCGCATGTGTCTTCATTTGCATTGGCAGGAGGCCTTGAGACTCCCATGCGCGCTCTCTCTCTCTCTCTCTCTCCCCAATAAATAAAAAAATATATTTTTTAAAAACTGAAGAGATGGCTCAGCAATTTAAGGTAATTGCTTACCAAACCTATCAGCCTAGGGTTCAATTCCCCAAGACCCACAAAAAGCCAGATGCACAAAGTAACGCATGCATCTGGAGTTTGTTAGCAAGAGGCCCTGGTGTGCCCAAACTTTCTGTCTCCGTCTGTCTGTCTGTCTCCCCTCGCAAATAAATAATATTTAAAAATAGAAATGCTGCTTTTTAATTTTATATGGGGAGATGGTTCAGCAGTCAAATTTGCTTGCTTGCAAAGCCTGCTGGCCAAGGTTTCATTCCCAATAACTACATAAAGCAAGATACACAAAATGGTGTGTATATCTGGAGTTTGCTTGCAGCCACAAGAGGTCCAGAGTGTCCATTTTTCCTCTCTCTCTCTCTCTCTCTCTCTCTCTCTCTCTCTCTCTCTCTCTCTCTCTCTCTCTCAAATTTGCTTACAAAAATTAAAGAAAAATATTTTTTAGGCCAGGTGTGGTGGTGCATGCCTTTAAGCCCAGCACTCAGGAGACAGAGGTAGGAGGATTGCTGTGAGTTTGAGGCCACCCTGAGACTACATAGTGAATCCCAGTCAACTTGGGCTACAGTGACCCTACCTCAAAAA
>PVHP010037204.1:0-17423 GCA_004024765.1 Zapus hudsonius
AAGGATGGAGAGAGAGAAGAAAGGAAAGAAGGAAGGAAAGAAGGAAGGAGGGAGGGAGGGAAGGAAGGAGGGAGGGATGGAGGGAAGGAAGGAAGGAAAGAAGGAAGAAATTTAGTTTGGTTCAATCCCCTGATAAAAATGCCACTTGGCGCACAACAGGGTGAACCAGGAGACAGGATGTGCTGACTGGGTAACAAGGGGAATCTCGTCACAGTTGCATTATTCCAACCGACATGAGGCCACACACGAAGCCCACGCCTGCTCTGAGCTCTTCGCTGCTGTTTGTCTGTTTTCTGCCATGTCTTGCCTGACATTGTCTTTTGCATATCTTGCGTTGCTCTTGGAATCCGTTCCCTTGCGTTCCAGGCCTTGGGGTATGAGAAACCCACGGACAATAGATCTGAGTCTCGAGAATTGCAGATACTGGTTTTTGTTTGTTTTGAAATGTTCTTGAAGGAAAGGAAAGGACGCCTCCATTTATGTCCAAGGAAGAAACACTAACTCCTTTCCCTAAAGGCCTATTGGGGATTGAAGAGCCTTAGAGGCAAGATTTGGGATGTTTATGGGTATTTTGTCTCTGAAACTCAGAACTGTGTCCTTGAATCAGAATGTTCTACTTAGAGCTCTTTAATGGACTTTTTCAACCTTTATTTATTTATTTATTGTAAAGCTTTAGAGAGAATTTCTTATGTTAAAGTCATTCATGTAGGCCTGGAGAGATGGGAAACTGAAAATCGATGATTCTTTGATCAAACAGGCTCCAAGATACCAGAGCCCTTGGTCAATGGTCCTCAAAGGATGTTCTTGGACTCCTGAGACCACGTTGAAAGTTCTTGCTGGGTGCGGTGGCAGATGCCTGGGAGGAGGATCGCCTTGAGTTCAAGGCCAGCCTGAGCTACAGAGTGAGTTCCAGGTCAGTCTGGGCTAGAGTGAGACCCTGCTTTAAAAAGGAAAAGAACCTTCTTCCCTGCAGGTAGGGCAGCGAGTCCTAAGAAAATTGTCAGCGACTTCTTATGCTTCCTGGACTTGAATTACGAGACACTGAAAGTCCTTTCTAGGTCCAACATTACACAGGAAAGTGAGGATCATTTTCTCCCAAAACTTCCCTTTCTTGTTAAAGATATCTGGTTTTGGCTTGAGATATAGTTATTGTAAGAAACTCACTGTTGGCTACACCCATTAGGAGCTAGCCAAAATAGTAATGTTGTCTCATTTAACCTATATTGATCTCACTCTCCAAGGGAGATTCTGTTTGTATTTTTCAGAAGGCATTGAGAGAGTCGGGAACAACTCAACTCCATCAACAAGACATTGGATGATGGCTGACATCCTGGCAGGAGACAAACCACACCTAGCTTTCACACAGGACCCAAATGAAACCTATGAGAAAGTGACCAGATAAACAGGAGACCAATCACCACAGCAAGTCTGATAACCCATGAAAAGTCAATGGAGACAGACACCAACGATACCCATCACAACCCAGGACAAAGATCCAGAGACACTTAAGATCTCAACAATAAAGCAGACTTAAATCTCACCCACTGTGACTCAGGGAACTGAGTGGAAGAGGGGGCGGAAAGGTTGTAAGAGCCATGGTGGGGGAGAATATCCAGAGACATTGCCCCTCCTCAGCAACAATGCCCAATTGGGAAAAGAAAAAAAGAAAACCTCCTCTCTCTCCCCTACCCACTGGGGTCCTTCCTCAGTGCACATACTGGATCCTTCCATAGGGTAGGGGGTATGAACTGCACCAGAAGGAGCCAGTTTTTCTATTTTTCATCCCTCTTTGTGTGTTATTGCTGAGGCTCCCTCTGGTGCAGTTCATACCCCCTACCCTATGGAAGGATCCAGTATGCACACCGAGGAAGGAGCCCAGTGGGTAGGGGAGAGAGAGGAGGGAAACAGGGACACATTCACAAGGTTTGCTCATGCAATATATATACTTACTCATAATAAATATATTAATTAAAAAAAGAAACTCACTGTTTCCACAATGCATGCTCTTCATTGTTTATTTATGAATGATTCTCCTCAAGCAAACATCTAGTAGTAACTCCCAGGACAGATGGTCAGTGCTCTTTCACTCGCTCTAAGCCTTTCTTTCTTGGCACACTGACCTCTGGGGTGCTCGGTCCAGACTCTTCATCTACTTCAACCCCTGTCTGTAGACACTACCTCTGTTGTGTAGGTGAGTCTGTGCTAGAAGGTATCACGAGGTTCTGAAAGAGGTCAGTATGGGATGGTCTCCCCAGGGCAGCACAGACATGGGGTGAACAGTCCCTGTCTGGAGTGTGCCATGCCTTTGTTTATGGCGGAAACTTCTGCAGAAAAATACCAAAGCGATACAGGGCTATCAGTGATGCCTAAGAGCTGGTGTTTCTTCTTGGATATCCCAAAGCCTGTATAAATCAAATTTCTAAAATATGAGGATGGAATGATAGTTTGCTTGCTAAAGTGTGCTTGTCTTGTAAGGATGAGGAGCTGAGTTTGATCCCCGGGACCTCAATAAAATGCTGGTTGTGATGACAGAGACAGGTGGATCCCTGGAGCTTGCTACCCAGCCAGACAGCCGCACTGGTGAGAAACCAAATCACAAAGAAGATCAACCATATTACTGAGGATGGATGACCCCTGAGGTTGTCTTCTGGGCCCCACTAAGCACAAGTGCACGTGCGCACACATGCACCCACACTCACACCCACACTCACACACGTGTATCTGAGCATGCACACACACACATGTGCATACACACAAATCTGTATATTCTCATGCATGCATGTGCCTGCGCACACACATAAAATTTCTAAGACCCAAGTAACAATCGATGCTATACTTTACTGAAGCTTTGTTACTTCTGAAAGTGAGACTCTTCCCCTCGGTCTCTCAGGACTCCTGTCCATCTGCCACTTTTCAGGTACTCATAGGTCTCCTCCACAGAGTGTCTGGCTCCTCCTGCCTCCTGGGATCTCCTCCAAATCAGAACATGTCACCTTGGAGGGAAACTCATGAAGACTCAGGAAATCCCAAAGCTCAATAAGGCTGAAATAAACAGGGCTGCCCCCCACCCCCAAGACTTAGGAAGTTCCTGAAATTTATAAGATCACAGGACCTCTCCCTCCCTTGGGTTACAGGAAAAGGGCTAGAGAGGTGTCACCTATGCTAAGATGAACTTTTTGGTGATGCAGCTGGCTGTCTCATCAATACCCCAGTAAGTAAGCGCTCACTCTTGCTCTGTAAGTAGCTCCAATAAACTCATTGGTTCACTAACATTGGAGTTTGGTGCTTTGGTCTGTCACATGAGCTCTATCTGGGGTGAATAGAATTGCATTTTGTCTCCCCAGGGAAAACCATTTTCTGCAACACTGCTGAAGTCCTTTTTTGCATTCAGGGAGTGTGCAAAGCCCAGGCCTTCCCGCTAGAGTTTACACAATCAAGTCTTTCTCGGGAGGTCAGATGGAGGAGAGCGTGGCTCTTTGGGAATGCTCATTTACTTTTGGCTCAAACATATACCCAAGTGAAACAAAGTTCGCAAGGCAAGAGGAAAATGGAGAATAAAGTTATCCATCTTCTTAAAGTTCCTCATGTTGAAAGGGCCACGAGAGGAACACGTTCTCCACATCTACAAACAAACAAGAGTTTCTCTGGGCCATGGACCATGGCTGTACCCAGAGGGCTGCGACAGGAGTGTTAATCAAAAATTTTGATTCTCACAGATTGTTGGATACTTAAGTGAAATTTGGAGAGATGCCCCAACATCAAAGGCTATTCTTTTCTGCTAATTGATTAAGCATGGCATGGTCATCTTCCCTGGAGATCCCCCACACAGGGAAACATATCAAATTCTTGCTTCTTGGGTAATTCAGAAGCTGGTGACAAACATCCTCTTCCAAGTAGAGGAAGGTGGTCCCGGGGATGGTGTTTGCACCAGGGCATAACACCAATTTGCTCCCCTCTGAAAATGTCTACATTTCATAAAGACTAAAAAGAGCCAGTCTTTAATGGAATACTATATGCATAACTGGCAGATAACCCAAGTTTACCCTCCAGTTCACATCTGGAACAGCTGCCGGGGCCTGTTGGAGTGGATGTGTTCAGTTCACCAGGGCTGATTTGACATCCAGGCTGAAAATGAAAGTGAGTAAATTTACCTCTGGCTTTCAAAGAGATGCTTTTCGGTCAAAGTGAGTATTTCTGACCATGACTAGTTTTCAAAAGAAGCCCTGAGTCTGCTTTGTCATTCTGGCTGGGATGGGGCTCAATCGGCCCTTTCATGATTTTTAAAATATCCTGTAAAGCTGGGATGCTATTCAATATTGCATTTCAATGTATAAAAGTCACTGTTCAATTGAATATTGAGTTTCTAAGGATGTAACGCGACAGAAAAGAAATTTGCAAGAATCTCAAATAAATGAGTTTGAGGAAGATCAAACTGCCCTTTTGGCTGTCTTGAAGATCAAAAGATCTTGCCTTTATCAAAATCAAGAGCAGTTTGAATAGTCTCCTTCCTAGGCTGCAAAGCACCATTTTTTCCCCCTGTCATTTAGAGTTTGGGATCATAACGGTAATGGTATGAAAGACAGTGGGGAAGAGAGAAGAAGGCTTCATTCTTGAGAGACACCAAGGGCTTTCACACCTGAAATAACAGGCTTTTCATTTCATTTCGTCTGCAGCCCAATAGAACCAGCCGCCGGGCATAGATCCCGGGCTCCTTCGTGAGCTGTGGCCCTGGCAGGACACAAGAGTGTCTCCTGAGAATGGTTTTAGATGACATCGAAGAACACTGCCCATAACTTTTGGGAAATTTCATAATCTTTGTCAATCCAATCGCTTTGGGTCCCAAATGGGGACAGTCGTACGGACCTCACGGGCTCAAGTTCCTTCTGAACTTGACATTACCTTGTCTTTTCTGCTCCTTCAGCAGGGAGAGGAAGAAGAACCCTGCATCACAGACCAGTGTCTTATGTGCAAACAGGAACAGCATGTTTGGTGAATAAATGACCATCACGAAGTCCAGAGTACAGTAAGGAGAAGTGGTAATTTCTTCTGGTCCTCTGGATGGTTAGCTCCCAGAAGCTGGGGTGAGCCTCAACTCTCCTCCACAGTGGGGCTCCTCAGACAGAAGCTGCTCCAGGAGTCATGCAATATGAAGACAGGCCTTGTCAATCATAACTCTGCATCCAATTACCCTCTTACCCTGCTGGCCTCTCTCGGAGTGGGCACTGGGGACCTCAGGGGAAAGCCTAACTTGATTTTTGGTTTTTGTTTTGGACATGGCTTCTGGGGATGTAACTCAGGTCCTCTTGCTGATGAGGTAAGTACTTTACCCTCTGAGTTATCTTCTGGTCACTCTCTTACTGTGGGCTGAAGCTTATCTCTTGGAAGATGGTCCTGGATGGCGAGAGAGCTCTGTAGGAGACTTCCATGGTGGGCAAGGATAAGCACTGACATCAGGGTTGGGTGGGGTGTGAAGTGGAAATGCTAGCATTGTGGGCTTCTAAATTAGGGCAGCTCTTTCCTGCTTTTATCTTTTATTAGTAAACAGTGTGCATGCGTGTGTGTGTGTGTGTGTGTGTGTGTGTGTGTGTGTGTGTGCTCACATGCATATGGAGGCCAAAAGACAACCTTGGGTATCATCCTCAGAAATGTCATCCACTCTTTCTTCCTCTCATGGGCCTGGAACTCTCTATAGTGTTTGAACATAGACAGTTCTCCATAGCCTCACGTGCTTGTGATTAAGCCTCACACTCAGTCCCTGGCTGGTGGAGCCTTTGGGAGGTAGAGCCTTGCTGGAGGAGGGGTGTCACTGGGAGGATCTGGTGGGCTTCTAGCCCAGCCCCTCTTGCTGCACTCAGTTGACCTCAAGCTCTCTGCTTCCTCCCTGCTGATGAAAGGATGGAGACTGGAATTTTCTGTTCCTGCTGCACTTTCCCTGTTATGATGGAACTTCCCCTCAATACCGTCAGCTGGAAATAAAACTCTCCCTTCCATAGCTGTTTCTGGCCTGAGTTATGTCCCAGCAATGAGGATATATAACTGCTACAGCCACCAAACAGATTAGACTGGCTGCCAGTGAGCCACAGGGACCTGTCTGTCCCTGGATTCCCGGTGCTGGGATTACAAAGCCTGGTTTTTCATCGTTTGTTTATTTTATTTTATTTTCCATGGATTCTGGGGACAGAACTCAGGTCCTCACACTCACGAGATAAGCATTTTACCCACGGAGCTACCTCCCCAGACCCTCTCTTGCTTTAAAATATCACAAACATTACTGTCTTCATGAACCAGTTAGAATAATTTCCTTAAGTTAAAAACAAAACAAAAAACTTTGCTTTTTTAAGGGGAGGAAAAAAAAAACAAGATCTCATCAACATTTATGATTGGATCTTCACCATTCAAATCTGTTTGCTTTGGTTAAGGCCAGCACTCATAAGAACTTCCTTTATTAGTTACTTATTATGAGTGAGTTTATCAACCAATTATGTCTGGGAAGATGAAGAAAAGGTGAGGGATTAAGGCATCTTTTTGCTTATGTTGGGAAGAAGTATTTCTCACAATTTAGTTGAAGATAAAAGAATTTAATGAGGTTATTTTTTATGATTTATTATTTTTTGCAGGAATAGATTTCCTTTAACAATTCAGAAACATCAAAGAACTTCTGGAACCCATAGCTCAGGCTTGGCCCACCCAGACAGCTTGCTGCCTCTGCCAGGTTCAAGCTGGTGGACAAGGGGGTTGTTGCTGTCACTGGCTGCTGGTGAACCTCACCCGGATGGCTGATCACAATGATGGAACAGGTGTCCTTAACCTGCCTCTCAGTAGCCCCAGTGCTGGGCTTCGGAGCCTGGGCTTTCTGCTATCATTGGGCTGTGTAGTGGAAGGACAGGGATGATGTTTCTATACCTCTTCTCACCTGAGACTTGTGGCCTCCACCTGCCTGCTTGTCAAGGACCTCCATTGTCAGGAGACCTCCCTAGTTGCTTTGAACTGTGGTATGTGGGGTCATGAGCTGTTGGGCCTCTAGGGGCAGGAAGGACTGTCCAGCAGCTTTGAGGAACCTGATGTGTGAACTGTTTCTAGATCAGGGCAGCGGGCTGGAGAGCAAGGATGTAATTGAATGAGAAATGAGTGGAAACCACTTTGAATGTCCTGTCTATGTTGCCTAGGCTGGTTCTTAAGGCAAAGCCTGTTTGGATTGCCATATCTGGCAGACATTACTGCTTCCCTTGGATAGTTGATGCTGAGATCTGCATATATGCTCGTCTGAACTCTCTCTTCTCTCCTCAGCCCCTTGGCATGGGTGATGGGGACTTTTTGAGCTCCTCCTTAACAGATGAAGACAGTTCCTTCTTTGCTGTCTTTGGAGTCACACCTGAGTGGGTATATGAATACCCATTTGTCTCAGAAAAGGTATAGATATATAGGTATAGGTATAGATATATAGGTATAGAGAGAAGCTTCAAATGTCACCTGGGAATGGACTTGCCAATTGCCATTTCTCCAATGAGAAGACTGAAGGAGAGTCCAAAGTCACTAGATTTTGATGGGTGCTGGAAGGTTCTCTGGGTTTGGGAAGGCAGAGGCCAGCGATGCTTTCCCATCATCATCCCCTTTTTCAATATTCAGTCCAGCCAAACACCTTAAGCTTTAGTAAACAGCTCCTCCCTTAATAGTGTTGACTCCAAGCTAATAGGACAGCCAGCAAATCCAGGGAAGGTAAATTTCACATTACCAATTTATTTAACTTTGTTGAAGAGAGCAATTTCAACTTCTGCTAATTGAATTTGTAGCAAAAACAGGGATCCATTTTACGACCACCCTTGGGACCTTAATCGAACTCTGGGGAAGGTAAAGCCACTCTCATTAGCCAACTAAGAGCTAAAATCCAGGGCGGAATGGAAAGGGGTGGAACTCCACTACATTCCAGAAACTTCCACAGGATTATAAAGCCCAGGCAGAGACTGAAATTCTGACAATGTTTTGAATTGTATTTGTTTAAGGAAGAACTCTTTTGGCATGAGACTACAGCTGGACACGTGGAAGATCTCTCTGTGGAATTTGGAAGAGGTGGCTTTTTAGACCTGCAGGGATTGGTCTTTTTGGGCTGTGATTCAGGAGTTTTCTAGGAAGGGCTGAGTGACATAGACTCAAATGACAGTCCCATCAGCAGAGGGACAGGGGCACGAGGTGGTGTGTCTGTCTGTGTTCAGGCAGTGATTGGATCTGAAAGGATTTAATAATTCTTCTTGGAAATTTCTGCTTTTTCTTCAGACTTTCCCTCTGGAAGCCTGATTAAATGTGCTTTATTTCTTCTTAAGTGATTTTACAGGTCGTTTATTTTGGATTTACGAGCATCAACACGTTTTAAAAGGTATTAGCAGGCTGCACCACTGGGCACATGTTCTTTAAATCATTAACTCTCTACCTGTATCAGATAATATCCGATCTTGCAAATATTTACCGTGCATTGATTTAGGTAGCAGACATTTTTCAACAATGACCACGTGGCAAGGATCCTGTTAGTTTCTAGACATACTCCAATGAAAAGACAAGGCCTGGTTCTCGCCTCTTCTGCATGGTAGATATAATAAAGAAACCTTACTTGGTAAGATCTTGGTTATTGAAAAACTGTAAGGAATGAATTAGAGTTTGATTCATCTTCCTTTATCAGCTCTCGGACCTCAGAATTAAAGTCTAGAGAGGAGAAGCCCAAGCAGGATATAGGGGATATAGTTCATGTTTTGTGTGTGTGTGTGTGTGTGTGTGTGTGTGTGTGTGTGTGTGTGTTTGTGTATGGAGGTCAGAGAACAGACTCTAGTATCTGCCCTTGCCTTTGACTTTGATTAAAAACAAAAATAAAATAAAACAAAAGTAGGGTCTCATTGTTTGCAAATATGTTCACCAAGGTAGCTGGTCAGTTTGCTCCGGGATGCTCCTGTCTCCACCTCCCTTCTCCTGTAGTCACACTGGGATTGTATCTGTTTGCCCTGGGTCCTACTTTACAAGGGGTCTGAGAATCTGAACTCAGGTCATCAGGCTTCCACAGTAAACACTTTACCCACTGAGCCATCTTCCTAGACCTCTTCTGTGTCTTTGAAAGATGGTGAGTGAATGCAGAAGTATTTCCTCTTCCCAAATCACCTTCTAAGTACCTGTCTCATAGAATTAGAAATTGTCCGCTTGTCCCAAGTCTGTATCTCCAACAAAGAAAATGACCTTAGTGCTGGGGAAATCCTTGCTTTGCTTATGTTGGGAGGCATATTTGTGCCCGTGTAAATGCATCCAAAACTTTCTGTGGGTCAGTGTCCTATCCTCAGGTGTGGGGACCATTTAGAGCAGGTAAGGAAGGAACGGTTAAATGAATCCTTTGAAACATGGTGGACATGGTGATGATCAAAAGAACTTTCTGGAAGAAGTGCCTGTTAAGTAAAGCCAGGGGAGTGAGATCACTGAATGCAAAAGGGACAGTCACAATATGAAGAAACCGGAAGGGTTAATGTGAGTCATTTACAAAGGAGGCTTTAGGGGAGTCCTGGGATTGGGGACATAGTTCTCTCCTTATGTGAAGCTAGTTTAGTGTGTGTGTGTGTGAGTGTGTGTGTGTCTGTTTCTGTGTGTGTCTGTGTGTGTGGTGTATGTGTGTGCATATATGTATGTATGTGTGTGTATGTGTGTGTCTGTGTGTTTGTGTATGTGTGGTGTGTGTGTGTGTGTGTGTGTGTGTGTGTGTGTGGTGTGCGTGTGGTGTGTATGTGTGTGTGTGTGTGAGGACAGCCTTGAGGCTCACTGGTCTGGAACACCATCCCACCGTCCTCAAACAGGGTCTCACAATGGCCCAGAACTTGCCCAATTAGGCCAGATTGGATGGGCAGGGAGTCTCAGGGCTTTCCTGTCTCTACCTCTTCACCCTGGACTACAGGCACACAGCATCATGTCCACCATTTTATATGGGTTCTGAGCATCGGACTCATGCTTACAATGTAAGGACTTTACTGACTGCGCTCTCTCCCCAGCCCTGAAGCCAAATTGCTAGATGTTATGGATACCAAGTTGCCAGCTCTTGGCAGGATCCCGTACACAGAGCTCTCCGCAAGAGGTCTCCTCAGTTGGACAGCTTGTGTCCTTCACCCATGGCTTTGAGGGGGACTGTAGAAGACTCACCATCTCTTCTCAGGAGGAAACATGGGCAACCCAGAGCCTGGGAGAACTCAGCGGGCAGCTTTAAGAAACGCTTCCCTCTCTTCTCACTTGACCCTCCCCCTGGCCCCAGGATGCAGGGTGGGGAGCCAGAGAAAGATGTGCAGAATCTGAAACCAGGGAGATCAGGTTCAAGGTCACATTGACTGGGCAGAGTCAGACTTTGGGCTGGAGTCCAGATCTTTCATTCCTATTCTCTTTCCCTTCCCATTAAAGTCTGTTAATGATATGTAAATATCAGCAAATGGCATATTAGAGCCTTGCAGAAACACTGCATCCCTGGAATACTACAGGAGATCGTGAGCATCTCCTCTCGTAACTTCCTGGTCCTGATGGGGGACAGGATGGTGTGTACCTCTGAGCACTGACCTTGCCTGTCTCCAGTATACAGTCTGATTTCTCTCTGTGGTCACAGTCCTCGAGGGCATTAAAATTTAGTGGAGGACTAGGAACGTTTTATTCAGTAAGATTTCAGCTGTTACCTTATTCCATTGCTAAAGTAGATCTTGCAGACACACATCCGAAAGTTTGACCATTCTGTTTGCTTGTTTGGGTTGGGAAATAAGAGAGAAGTGAGGTTAATTCACCATTCCCGTTTCAAATTAAAACTTTTCTGTTTTTTTACATTTTAAGCTTTTTTTTCCTTTTTTCTTTTTTTTAAATTTTATTTATTCATTTTCAAGCAGAGATAGATAGATAGATAGATAGATAGATAGATAGATAGATAGATAGATAGATAGATAGAGAGAGAGAGCGCGAGCGAGCCAGGGCTACCACCTTGTGGGTCTGGCTTATTTGGGTCCTGGGGAATTGAACCCAGGGCCTTAGGCACTGGAGGCAAGTGCCTTAACTGCTGAGCCATTTCTCCAGCCCACATTTTGAGCTTTTTGATGGGAAAAAAGACAAGGAATGTCGTAGGCAAGACAGCTTTGAGAAGTCACCATCCATGTGTATCTACTCAAGAGCAAAAAGGGTTAAAAAAAAAAGGCAGAAAAAAAGCCTGCTCATTTTCACTGACTTACAAAAAAAAAAAAAGGCAACAGAAAAACTCCAACTCAGAACTATCTCCAAATGTAGTTTAATCCATTTTCAGACTCTATACATTATGCAACGAGATTTTGTACAAAAGGAATTTGAGAAAAGAGCTCGTACAACAGAGTCCTTCGGCTTCTGTGGATTCCGTTTGTGGCTCAGCCTTTTAGAGAGGGTGTAAGACACCCAGTATCCTGAGTCCTTCTTTGATGGTGTCTGCTCCAGGTACCTAAGTTTTTAAGAATGAGTGGATTTCAGGTCTTTAAGGAAAAAATAAATTAGGCAAGGACTTCATCGACCTTCTACTTATGTCTGAGGAACGGGAGGCGTAGTTGATCTAAGCACTTCTGTAACTTCTTCCAAGCTGAAGCTTCCCTAGCCAAACTCAAACAAAAAGCCAATGTTAGAACCTTCCCGAAGGAACTCATCTAGGCAGACAGAGCCTTAGGAAGTGCAGACCCCATCCAACTCCAGTTCCCCGTGGTCGAACATCTGGATGGGTGGGAAGCTGCAATCAATCACCTGGATATCCTCACCTAGTGGTTGCTTTTCATGATGGAGGCCACATCTGGATGCTTGGGAGGATCAGTGGCATTTTTTATTTCCTGCTGGTTAAATAATGGCTTGTTGGGATCTTGGAAACACACTGTCTATTTCCTTATACCCCAGAGGCCAGCCACTGCTGGGAGAAATACACTCTGTGTGTCAATCCGCTTAGGTTTGAGGCACCTGGAGAGCAAACCTTTAATGAGCTGTTAAAGATGGAGAGGTTGTGAGTTGACAGGCAGAATCCTAACCCCCCTGGATGTTGGTCCTGTTTAAGTCACAGGCTATCCAAAAGGACACCTGACAGTATCTGTAATAACTTTCACTTTTTCAAGTGCTGAAATGTTGCAGGGGGTGTGGCTGGTTGCCTGGGCTACAGAGTTGTGTTGATAGGTTTGGTCCTTTCCTGGCAGCTACAGACCAATCAGAGGAGAGCACTGTAATTTTGAGTTTTCCATTAGGTCGATGATTCATTTTGAAGCCCTTGTTTTATGAAGGCTGTGAGTTCAGTGTGATGGAGTTGTTGAGGTCTACATTCAAATTGGATTCCATGAACTTTATGGTGTGATTAATGGCTTGAATCACAGGGACTTGGGACTGAATTTATGTGTCTTCTGAAAATACTTCTTGAAGACCAGCAGCTTCAGTGGGTAAAATCTGAGGCGAGGGATCAAGAGAGTAAGGAAGATAGATGTTACCTCAAGTGTAACAGGATCCTCTGGGAGTGGTGGTGCAAAGCTTTAATCCCAGCACTTGGGAGGCAGAGGCAGGAGGATCGCCATGTGTTTGAAGCCACCCTGAGACTACATAGAGAATTCCAAGTCAGCCTGGGCTAGAGTGAGACCCTACCTCCAAACAAAACAAAACGGATGCAGCAAGATCCAAGAACTCAGCACTGAGTGTGGAGGAGGAAGGTCACTGTCACATGGACACCCAAGCAGCTGTTCAGAATAGAGTTTGCAGAGTCCTGAAGTCAATGGAGGTCTTAGTGGACGGTCAGGACAGTGGTCTTCCCTCCTTCCCTTCCTTCCTTCCTTCCTTCCCTCCTTCCCTTCCTTCCTTCCTTCTTCCCTCCCTCCCTCCCTCCTTTCTTCCTTTTTTCCTTCCTTTTTTCCTTCCTTCCTTCCTTTCTTTTTTTCTTTCTTTCTTTGTCTCTCATTCACTTTCTTCTTTCTCTCTTTTTATCTTTTTCTCTTTCTTTCTCTCTCTCTTTCTCATTCACTTTCTTCTTTCTCTCTTTTTATCTTTTTCCCTTTCTTTCTTTCTTTCCTTCTCTCTCATTCACTTTCTTCTTTCTCTCTTTTTATCTTTTTCTCTTTCTTTCTTTCACTTTCTTTCCTTCTTTCACTTTCTTTCTATCTTTCTTTCTTCTTTCTTTCTAATGGCATGTGAGTGTGGTGTATGTGCCTGCATATATGTGTATTCTGTGTGTGTGTGCACAAGTGTGTGGATGTGAGAGGGCCCCCTTGGGGTCATTCTCCAGTTTGCCGCCCACCTCTCTTTGAGTCCTAGTTTCACCCATTAGGCTAGGCTGGCTGGCAGTGGGGCTCAGGGGTCTTTCTGTCTGTTGCCTTAGCGCTGGGATTAGGGGTGTATAGCACCATGCCAGGCTTTGACATGAATACTGGGGATCAAACTCGGGTCCTCATGCCTGTGAAGAAGGCACTCTACCAGCTGAACTCTCTAGCCAGTCCTGGGACTAGATTCATTGGAGGTGTTTACTGAAAATGCAAATTGATGATCACTTCTGCTTCTAGGGTTTGTGTGAACTGCAGGCATCACTGTTTTTCCTGGGGACAACCGTCCTGTATTTGTTCTGCATTTGGTGAAGGGACATCATGCCTCAACCATAGCCAATACCACAGTGACACCTCTGTGTGTTTCTGCTCAGCGATGGTTCCGTCCCTCACTTAGCGTATTCTTTTCTGGATGGATATGAATGACATGGAAATGATGAGGGTGTGAAAGTCACACATGCCATGTTGGAAGAGAATAACATGGAGTGGCAGAAAGAGTGAACGGCATATTGCAATTTACCGAAAATGAGTTCTGACATCTCGTCTGAAATTTAAAGCACTCCTCAGCAGAGGGGTTAAATGGGAGGTGTGTGTCAGAACGTCTTTGGATGTATACACCCGAATTAAGTGCATCTCGATTCAAAAATTGATGAAACCAACCTCTGAGCCATTGTTGATAACTGATATTTCTTCACTCACTTATGAGTTAGTTGTTTGGTTGCTTAGCAGTTTTCCGTCCAATTGTTGACATCTTTTATATTGATTTTAAGGGGCCGTTCACATTATAGAAATCATTCATTCCAACGCCAAAATGTTTGTTCCCATTTCCTTGTTTTCCCTTATGTTTGTGGTGAATTTTCTTTTCCATTTGAAATGTCTAAGAGTTGTCTATAGAAATATTAAATTTCCTTCTTACCTGGGCTTTCTGATGGTGTTTCATTCGTTTCCTTACAGCCTTCACACAACAAAAGAAGTACTCATTTTCTTCTAGCTAATTTCATAGTTTTAGAGATAGTCTATAAAATGTGACATATAAAATGGAAATACATAACCTGGAAGGCTTTTTCCTCAAATAACACATGGTTCCAGCCACATCGTTGTAGATTGCGCCCTCCTTAGTTATATGGTTAGCCAAAGTTGCATGTTTACTGAGGCACACCTCGGAGGGAGCTCTCTGGATTGATTGACTCAACGCCTATAGACGCTTCCTCCCAAAGAAATTTTTATCATCACACACGTTCTTATATGAGCCAACTGGAAATTCTTTATTCTTATTTATTAAATGAGTGTCTGCTTTTGTACATGGTCCTACTCGTAAGAATTTTAGTTTTGAAATATTTCTAAGGCTGAAAGACTTTGCCTCTTATTTCATCCCCCCTCCCACTGGCTCCATATTGACATTGATCTCAGACCAACATCAGCTGATGCAAAAATACTCCCCGAGCTTTCTCCATGGAATCACATTTAAGACTTGATATCTCTGTTATATTTAAACTTTGCGTCTAGCAAAATGTCCTTTAAAAGAGTTTTACGATTTTCTTCAGACAGGTCCTTTCTCTGACTGTCTCAAATATATTGATTTTTGTTCCTGTTGGAAGATTTTTTTTCCCACATCATATTTCTGACAATATCAATGTATAGAAATTCTATTTTAATGTCTATTTTTTTATCTTATTTTCTTATAGAATAGTTTTTTTTCTTGTGGGTTTTCACTTAGGTAATCTTATTATTTACACGTAATGATTTCAGTTTTGTGTTAATTATACTTCTAATTTCTACACGTTGTCTCATTTCAGTGGTAAGGGAAGCAAAATACAAGTGGTGAGAATAGTCAACCAGCCAGCATGTCTGTCTGCCATCTGCTCTTTCTTCTACAAAAATATTCATGAAAGGACAGCTCGGAGCCACACACTGCACTAGACCTTGGAGTCTGTGAGGACAGGAGGGACTTCCAATTCTTGTAGAGTGCATCTTTGCCCAAGGATGGACACTAAATAGTTAATTATTTCAAATCACAAGCCTTAGCTCATTTTTTTGGGGCACTGAGGTCCATACTTTAATTTCCTTGTATTAAAAAAAATTAAGAAACAGAAAGTGGTGAGGAATAGTTGAGATAACAGACAGACACATGCATAAATTTTCTATCTGGAAGTGGATGCTAGAGATTTGAACTCCGGTTCGCAGACTGGCAGACACAGTGCCTTTAACCACTGAGCAATTTCCTCAGCCAACAATGAGTTTTTATTCATGTCCAGGCCTGAGAAAATAATATATACATTTCCTCTTAAAGATCCCCTACTTTTGAAAGGGTCTTTGAGGTTTCATGGGATGGTGAATTTTTGATTGGGAACGTTACTTACGTTGAGATTTTAAGACAATTAGAAGGAGTCTTCAACGTGTTGTCTTTTCCTTTTCTGTTTTCATTTGTGTGTGTGTGTGTGTGTGTGTGTGTGTGTGTGTGGTGTATGCATATATAAATACCCTTCAGGCCCTGTGAACTTGTCTGATGCAGGGTGGATTCACCTATGGTGGCCCCAGTGGCATTTTGAGTGTCTTGCTCTGTAACTCTTCTGTCTGTTTATACTCAAGCTAGTCGTTTACTGATTCCTGAGCTTGGCTATTACTTTTTGTTTTTGAATGCTCTGTTGATTCTAGGGTCTCTGCTCCTCTCAGGGGCTGTGGTTATAGATGTGCATGGCCACACCTAGCTGTTTATGATCTCGGGGATTGACCTTAAGTGGTCTCACCTGCCTCCTTGGGCCCTTATGCTTCTTATGGTTCTTAACCAATGAGCAGTCTCTCCATCTCTAGTCGATTGTTAGTTTTTCCATGAAAACATTAGGAATATCTCGTGATTTTAGGAGTGGGCTGTTCAACCTTGCTTCCTTCCTTTCAGGTATTTTGAGGGCATCATCTAGAATCAGCCAACCCCAGGCTCTCTGTGGCAAATGGCATGCCTGACACCTTGCCATCGATTCTGATCTCATCCTTCCTGGAACCTGATTCCAGACAACATCTCAGTGTCACAAAAGCAATGCGTCAGTTTGCTGGAAGCCATGAGCCAATCCAGGTCTCTTATCTATTAGAAGTTTCTTCAAAAAAATGCCCAATACTAGGAATCTCATTCTGCTCCCCAGAAGCTAACCAGTACCTGCTGCAATTTATAATGCTGGCTCCTCACCTGCACATGGAAGATGAAGGAAATCCCATGATTGCCTTCGGTTGGCCCCATGCTGAAGATTAAGCAACAAAACTGAGGGCCACCAGAGCACCATGAACTATAAGGAAACAGCTTTTATTCTTTTCACTGGGAAGAAACAAGCAAATAATGAGTTCGTCATTGTTGTAACAAAGACCCGAAACAACTTAAAGGAAGGTTTATTATAGCTCTTGGTTTCAGAGGTCTCAGTTTATAGTCTTCTGGCTCCAGAGGTAGCATATCATGACCAAAAGGTTCAATGCAACAAACATGCTCACCTGAGCTTGGCCAGGTATGCTTACCCTAGCCTTCCTCCTACTCCTGTTTCTTTCCCATCAGGCCTCCAGCCTATTGGATGGCAAAACCCACTTTCAGGCTGGGTCTTTCACCCTCAGTGGCTATGCAAGGTGCCAATGGTCTCCGGAAATTCCCTCGAAGACACACCCAGAATTGTGCATCACTGAACTTCTTGGTGTCTTTCAATGTGATCAAGCTGAAAATTAAGATGAACTGTCCTGAACAGATTGCACAAAACAGAGAAAAACATTGAAGATTCACCTGCAACCTCACAATCAGGCAGAGACAGACATTCATGTTGTGTGTGTGTTTGCCCAAGGTGCCAACAGTTTCTAATTTAAAGGGTCAATTCTGCCCCTCCTGCTTGTGGAAGCCTGGATTATGGCCCAAATCTGTTGTCACCTTATCATCTTATCATCTTGTTTTGTCTCCTCAATGTAGATGTGGTTCACAAGCAGGCTTCAAGGTGCCCCAGTCACTGCTCTGGCTGTTCTTTTTATTTTTTTTATTATTTTTTTTAGCATTTCCATAGTTGCTTAAGATGTTTTTATTTTTAGCAAGTAAGACGTTACATATTCAGTTGAAACTTCTAATCACTACTAGTTCAATCTCTCTTCTTTCCTTTCCTCCACTAG
>PVHP010037205.1:0-17444 GCA_004024765.1 Zapus hudsonius
TAGTTATGGTAATGCTTAAAGCAGGAGGGCCAGGAGCTCCAGGACAGTCTCAGTTATATAGTAAGCTCCAGGATATTGTGGGCTATATGACAGTGTCTTTCAATTTGCATTTGTTCAATTCTGAGAGTGTTGTACCATCTTTTACAGTTGTACTCTCTAACATGTTTACTATGAATCTGTATTACTTTGATGAGAAAGAGGATAGTTATAAAAAGTGTTTTATACATACAAGGTTTACAGCTTTCTTAGTAGAAATCGGTAATATAAATCTAGTAATGGCTACCTCATGCAAGTAGGCTTACCTGAATAGCATAAGCAGCTGAATCTTGAGCTCGGCTGTTATCTGCATATGCAAGGTATGCTCTTGTTAGCTCCATCAACAATCCGTAGGCAAAGCTTAGATCTTCTACTCCACTCTTAATAAAAGTAAGAAAAAAAATAAAGATAATTGATATATAAATTTTTCTCAAATTGTACTGTTTCTCCCATGGTGAAAGCACAGTGAGGCTAAGTTGGTATCATGGCTTACCTAAGACACAGCTAAGATGCCAAAAGCGGAAATCTTCTTAGCCTGTTATTAAAGTGTACTAGCATCATTCGACTTTTGGATAGTTCTGTTAATTTGCACTGTTTGTTTTTTGACCCTATGTTTTAAAGAATGTTTTCATTTCTCATTGGTTGGGATATGTGGTGTGTGTATGTATGCTATATTCACGTGTGTATGCAGATGCACACGTGTCAAGGTAGAACACTGGATGTCTCTCCTATCTTCTGCATTATTGTTTCAAGACAGAGTCTCTCACTGAACATGGAGCTGTTTGTTATTGTTGTTGTCAGACTGGCTGACCAATTCTCTTGTCTCTGCCCTACTCAGGACTCTGGTTACAGGCATGCAGGGCCATGCCTAGCTTTTACATGGGTGCTAGGAATCAAACTCACTGTTACTCCACTAAGCCATCTATCCCTCCAGTCCCAGTCTTTTAAAAAACTCTTAAAAAGCAAACTATATTCATAGCAGTTCTTACAATGCATGCTGCCCAGTCAAAGAGCCAGTTGAGAAACTCCAAGAAGTAATATAAACAAAGTCTATACAGAGATTCACAAATATACTGATACATCAAAAATTTCATTTAGGGTTGGGAATATAGTTTATAGTGGTAGAATGCTTGCCTACCAGCAAGACACTGAATTCAATCCCTAACCTGGAAAAACAAGCAGCAAGTATCATTAATTTTGTTCTACATGGATTCTGGAAAAGATTCACACATTATTAGAATGCCCAGGGAAACCAACTTTCCATGAAAACAAGCAATAATGTTTAAACAGTACTCTGTGAATAATTATGCTTTATGTTTTATCATAATTAGATTAGGAAGTTTTATTTCCAAAAACACAACATACTAGATTGGGCTAAAACTATTGCTTTTGACTAAAGGGCTCTATAATAGTATTAAGAAAATAAACTCGGGCTGGAGAGATGGTTCAGCGGTTAAGGCACTTGCCTCCAGTGCCTAAGGGCCCCAGTTCAATTCCCCAGTGCCCACGTATGCCGGACCCACAAGGTGGTGGGTGGCCCTGGTTCTCTCTCAATCTCTCTCTCTCTCTCTCTCTCTCTCTCTCTCTCTCTCTCTCTCTGTATTTCTCTGCTTGAAAATGAATAAATAAAATATTTTTTTAAAAAAAGAAAAGAAACTCAAAAGTTATCTAAGCCTGGCATAGTGGCATACACCTTTAATCCCAGCACTTGGGAGGCCGAGGTAAGAGGAGAACTGTGAGTTCAAGGCCAGCCTGAGACTACATAGTATAGTGCATTCCAGGCCAGCCTGAAACATAGCAATATCCAACCCCCACCCCTAAACTCACCCCCCAAAAAAAGTTATCTAAAATTTCTAATTTAAATCGAGATATCTAATACATAGTTCCTTATAAATGAAACATATAAATTTCAATATACAAAAATCCTGTTATTCTAAATTACCATTACTTACCACAAATGTAAGATCTTTTCCTTGTGTTTTAGTTGTTGAGAAATCTAGTCGGCCTGGATCTATTGCTCCCAGTTCTCCTAAGCATTCCCCACACAGTAACCGAGCTTGAGAGTTTGCATCCTGACAACCTTTCAAAAGCACTGTTACCAACTGTGAAATAATAGGTTCTACTGTTTCACTATCAGTCACATATTTTACCAATTTTTCCTAAAATAAAAGTAGAAAGAAGTTAAAACTTCTATAAGTATACTTTTCTAAACTAGAAAGCTTAAAAATATTACCAAATAAATACTGACAAAATTAAATTCCTGTATCTTCAGTCTTTTCAGATAGTTTTTGATGAGTTTACATAATATATTTCATAACATGCTCTGAATGATTAAAGTCATTAAGTATGTTTGAAAGTGTTAATTAGCAGTAACTCTTGCATCAATATATGAAAATGAGTATTACATAGTCTCATTCCAGTGATTTCAGCCTAATGGAAAATACACATGAAAACCAACAATTACAATACACGTGACAGGTATAATAAATACATTTACAAAGTGAAGAAGGAATAGAGATGGAAAGAACTGAGTAACTTTACCATGATAGTGGCAGTCATTTCAGTAGGTAAGTCAAAGAAGAACTAATATCTGTTGAAAAGAACACTGAAAGTATATAAAAGCAGTAGAAAATGAGAAAAAATAAATGGAAAGGGGTTCAATGAAGATGAAAGAGGTGGGAAGAAAGGTATTCTTACATCCAAGCTGTGATTAGATAGGTTCAGGGTACCCTAGGAGAGCCGAGATGATGGATCCAGGTTGCTGAGTGAAGGGAAGCAGGAGTGAGCATGATGCCAGAAACAGATGTGCTGGCCTGCTCTGTCCTAGCTATGTGACCTGAGCCTCAACTCTTCATACAGTGTTATGGTTTGAATATGAAATGTATCCTACCACTACCACCAAGCTCATGTGTTTGATCACTTGGGTTCCAGCTAGTGGTGCTGTTTGGGAAGGTTGTGGAACCTTTAGGAAGTAGGACCATAAAGGTCAGCCTTTGAAGATTATACCACTTCAGGTTCTGGGCCATCAAAAGTTGCTGCCACGCACTCCAGAGACAACAGACAGAACCACCTCAGCCACCAAGCTTCCCAGTCACGATGGACTGAAACTCCCCTAAAGCTGGGAGTCAAAACGAACTTCTCCTCCCTTAGGTTGCTTCTGCAAGGTATTTTCTCACACGGATGAGAAAAGTACTATCACATTTGTGAATGGGTACATATCACCTAGTCAACATGTTTTACATGGTATTTTTAAGAGTAAATGCTTTTTGTTTGTGTAAGGTGAAACAAAGTTTTGAGAAACACATGGGGAAGAAACGGTTGAGGTTTTGGGCCTTGTCCAAAGAAGTGACAGAAAGGAGAAAAGAAAAAGATCATGCCATTTTATGTGGTTAGTTATAACTCAGCAAAGTGGGCAGGTCTGTGAACAGCTGACAAGGGAGAGGCTTCTGGGGAATACAATACATCATATCATAAATGGACAACTTTCCTCTCACCTCCTTAGCCTGTCTTTAGTTGGTTGGTCTCCTGATCACATACGTAAGTGACTGACAAGCTCTGTTATATCAACTCTTAAGGGAGAGAACCATAATTCTGATATCTCTACCTTCCTCCCCTTCATAGCAGGGAGACAAAAAGGTAGTCACTTCTTTGATGACCTCCAAGCTTGTTAATATCTGTCTACCTACAACATTTTTCCCTCAAGACATGAGCTGGAAAGATTGCTCAGTGGTTAAAATGCTTGCCAGCAAAGCCTAACCACCTGGGTTCCATTCTCCAGTATCCACATAAATCCAGATGCACAAAAGTGGTGCATGCCCCTGAAGTTCCTTTGCAGAGGCTAGAGGCCCTAGCACACCATTCTCAGTATTTCTGTCTGTCTTCTCTGCTTGCAAAAAATAAATAAATAAAAAGTTTTAAAATAAAGAGTTAAGACACTAAAATCATTTAGTAGGTGGGAATCACTCAATCTGGGATATTATGGGCTGAAGTGGAGATCAAGGGGTTTAGTGTCTCCACCCTTGCTGGACTTTAGGCCTCGAAGGATAGATGATCAAGCAGATTCAGACAGGAGTTAGATTGCTGTAGGACCATCTGAAGGAAAGATCCACTTGCAGTATTTTAGTGAGACTTGCAAAATGTTGCAGATTTTAACACTGCTGAGTACTTTGTCTTGTATCCACACATAAATTAGGTACAAGGATGATAGGGAATTAAGGTAAAAGGAAGTTTATTGAGAAAAAAGATGGAAAAGCCCAAGTGCCAGGGCAAGCATGTTTAGGATTCTGGCCAGCATTCAAAGAAGAGAGAGACAGGAAATAAGAAAAAGATTATGCTTTTTGAGTTAGAATCAGAAAAGTAGTGAGGGTCTGTGAACAATTGCCCTAAATGCATTAGTAAAGATCAAGGAGGTTGAGAAAGAAAAATAGAAGGAAAGAAAAGAAGGAGGAGGGAGAAGAGGAAAGGAAGAAAGTAAAGACAAAAAGTTAAAAAACAGGTAGCTTTAATAAAAATGTTAGTTCAAGTAATCTGTTAATTCATATCTTGAAATATTATCAGAAGTAGACTGTTACAAAGAATCTTCTCTCAAACAATGATTTAGATACTGTATTTATTATGATCACTTTGGAAACATTTTATTGCTAAAGCTAGAAAATTTTATTTGGAAAAAAATGAATGCTCAAAACTAGTTTTACTTTTTAATTTCTAAAGAAAACTGTTTTGTTTTTCAAGGGAAAAAAAACCACTGAATTCCAAAAGAAATTTTAAAATGCGGTTAATGTATTTATTCAGAAAGGCTTTATAATTTAAAAAATGCAATTTTACCACTTTATCAATGGTTAAGCTAGAGAGAGGAAATAAAAATGTCTAAATTCCTCCTCCCCCAATGCTGGGGATAAAATGTGGGGCTTTACATATGCTACAATCCCAGCCCAAATTGTGGACCTTCTATTCTTTCCCAACACTCATCAGTATATTCATGCATTAGGACCTATTTTAATGTAATAGAGGTTGTGGAGCATATTACTGTCTGATAGGGATACTATATGCTCAGAAATCCTTTTTGGGCAGGCATTCTTAGCTATTTTTTCATTAATTTTTCTGTATGAACTTCCTAGTTACAAAACTTAATAGCATTTTTACTTATTAAGCCTATGCTTGTCAGTTTTAAATGGCATACTGACTCCTGGTTATTGTTCATGTAACAATTACTGAGCTTTTTTTATTTACTCATTAGTACCACTTCTTCCTTCATTCAAAATTCTGTGTTATTTCTACAATATTAGAATGTGTACCAGTTGCAAAGAATGTTCCTACTCCAGCCTGTCCAGTTGTTGTTTTAGTCTTAGATCTGCAGTTAAAATATAAAGAGTAACTCTCAGTCCTTTTTATAAAGTATACCCTGTAATTTAGACTGAATGAAGCTCCTCCTCAAATAAATGCCTTAATAATTGGTGCCTTACACCCAAAAAATAGTATTCCTTCAATTCTTGTATGTTTTTTTAAACATTTATTTTATTTTATTTATTCATTTTCAAGCAGAGAGATAGAGATTGAGAGAGAGAGCGAGAGAGAGAGACAGAGCGAGAGAGAGAGAGAGAGAGAGAGAGAGAGAGAGAGAGACTGAGAATGCACCAGGGCCACCACCTTGTGGGTCTGGCTTATGTGGGTCCTGGGGAATTGAACCCGGGGCCTTAGGCACTGGAGGCAAGTGCCTTAACCGCTGAGCCATCTCTCCAGCCCAATTCTTGTATGTTTTAAAGTGTGTTATCCATGATATCCTAAAGACAGCTTGAAGCACTTTTCTTTCCTTTGAGAGTCTCACCACAGAGCCTAAGAAATCTTGACTGCTCAATCTTCCTGCCTCAGCCTCCTTTGTGTAGGGATGGCAGGTATGCACCACTATGCTCAGTTATTTGTAGTCTTGATGCTTTAGAAAATTCTATCCTCTAAGCCTACACCAATCTAACTTTTTGCCCTTCCTAATTTTTATTTTTAATGTTTTTGCTAAAAGACCCTAATGAGTTTTCATACCAATGTCTAGGATATCTGAATTGACTACTTTGTCATCTTTTTCTTACTTATAATTAATGATTTAAATACATAGATTAGATTGTTTTAAATATTAATTCTGTTCTGTTATTTTGGTATCCTCTTTAGACTATTTCTTCTTTAATTTTAATTGTTTTAAATGTTTTTTTATCAATGCCTTTTCCTAAATTTTTAATCAAATGTATTTTATTCAAGTCCTTTGCAATTTAGTATTTATTTTTTTTCAATTTTATTTCTGAGTTCAGTTATCTTCATATCTTTTTAGTTATGTTCATTTTTCTCATTTATGTGTGTTGCATGTGTTTAAATGTTGGCATGGGGGAGGGAGGTAAAACAAGAAATGAGTATCATATGTCCTCTCAGTTGCTCACCACCTTAGTTTTATGGGGGGTTTTGTTGCTGTTTGTTTGGTTTGATTTGGTTCTTTGTTTTGTTTTGTTTTTCAAGATAGGGTCTCATTCCAGCCCAGATTGACCTAGAATTTACTACATACTCTCAGAGTGGCCTAGAACTCACAGTGATCCTCCTACCTCTGCCTCCTGAGTGCAGGTATTAAAAACATACACCATGAATTATTTATTCATTTACTTGCAAGCAGAGAGAGAGAAAAAGAGAGAGAGAAGAGACAGAGAGACAGAATGGGTATAGCAGGGCCTGCAGCTACTGCAAATGAACTCCAGGTACATGCACCACTTTGTGCATCTGACTTTGGATGGGTAATGGGGAATTGAACCTAGGTCATCAGGCGGAGCCATCTCTCTAGACCTCTACCTTAGTTTTTGAAATAAGGTCTCTTACTAAACCTGGGGTTTACCAATTTGGCTAAACTAGCTATCCAGTAAGCTCTAGGGATTCTCCAACTTCTGTCTCTCCAATGCTCAGATTACAAGCCATAGCATTTCATGTGAGAATTGGAAACCTGAACTCATGATTGCACAGTGTTGTGATTTGAATATAAAATGCCTCCTCTAGATTCCTGTGTTTAAAGACTTGGTTCCCAGCTAGTGGTTCTGTTTGGGAAGACTGTAGAACATTCAGTAGGTGGAAACTTGCTGGAAGAAGGGGGCCACTGGTTTTGTGGCCTGGCCCCACTTCTATTTGCTCTCTGCTTCCTGATTGCTGAGGAAATGTAACTAGTTCTGGCACCATGCCTTCCCTACCATAAAACTTCCACTCAAAACTGCAAGCCAAATTAAACCATTTTTCTTCCAAAAGTTCCTTCTGGTTGGGCATTTGTTCACAGGCATGAGAAAGTAACTGATATATACAGTAAACATTAACCCACTGAACCAATCTCCCCAGACTCTATAAATATTAATCTTCAATTAAAAAGATGCAGTAATCTAAAATAAAACTATGAAATCGTGACTCTTCAAGACAACAGCAAATTCTGCAAATCTTTGAGATTCAGGCTAAAAGACATCATGGATTATTGATTTTGGTCATCTGATAATCTACATAAAATTTACTTCTTCCACTCAGTCTATAGGGTTCTCAAACCAAAAATGTCATTCTGTCTTTGCTAAAATTATAACAGCGTGGCATACCTGATTTTTATACAAGGTTTCCTTCAAGCTAGTAAGAGCATGAATACGAACGTCGACATTTTCATGTTGAATTGCTTTCATGGATAACTGAAGAGTTGTTTGAAGATTATTACTCTCAGAGGTCTCCTATATAAAGAGCAGAGAGACATGCCTTGGTGATTTTCTTAATAATCTTCTCCAAAAGCTCAAATTCTCTATGTAACCAGTAATTATTAAAGGAGCTAAACTATTATTTTAAAAAAATGACTTTAAAAATAGTATTTCTAACTCTTCCTTTATAAAGCATGTCATTAGTAATTCTCAGAGAAAATAATTGTATTCTAAAATCTTTAGAACTGGAAAAATATTTTATTTCAACTAAATAAAAACTTATCTAAAACAGATGCTCTTTGATAAAACGTTACTTCCCTAAGTTACAGAGGGCTACATAAAGGCCTGGAACCAGCTATATATAATATGTAAATAGCTCCATTCAATCCTTTTACTCAAAGTATGCTAGTTTCTCTCCTGGAATGCTTGAAATCATATTTTCCCACTTTCAGAGAGTCCACAAGACTTCAAGATGCTTGGGAATCATTTGGACCTGACTTTATCTACCACGCTGTGATGTGTAGTACAATAAAATAAGAATCATCCCACAGCTTTTCTTTCTTCTCTCAGGAATCCAGCTTGGGTAGCATCTATCTTATATTAATATGTCTTGTATCTAAATGCTATAATTAAGGCAGATGAGGTGGTCCATGCCTATAATTATAGCACTCAGAAGGCTGAGGCAGGAGGATCAGGAGTTTGAAGCTATCCTGGGCTACTTGGGAATGTCTTAAATAAATGAAATGAATAAATATATGTGAAAGTTTCCCTCCCAAAGACACAAATTCATCTAGTCATCATAAATTTGCTATCAGAATATGGTTATTTAATTCCTACATATGATTTTAAAGATTTTTTTGTTTTGATTTCTTTCTTCATTTGTACGTATGTGTATGGGCGTGCATGCCACACATGCACTACTTTACACATGGCTTTATGTGGATGCTAGGATATTGAAGCCAGGCCAACAGGCTTTACAAGTTAAGTGCCTTTACTGGCAGAGCCATCTGTCCAACCCTTGTTTGGTTTTCTTCCTTATTTTAAAAATATTTTTTAATTTACATAAGAAAGGGAGAGTGGGCCCACCAAGACCTCTTGCCACTACAAATAAACTCCATATGCATGAACCACTTTGTGCAATGTGACTTTATGGGGGTACTGCTGAATTAAACCTGTGCTGGCAGGCTTTGCAAGCAAGTGCCTTTAATCACTGAGCCATCTCCACAGCCCTGGTTGTTTATTTTTCTTGAGGTAGGAACTTACTATAAAGCCCTGACTAAATAGGCCAGACTTATAGCTCAAACTTGTGTAAATTCTGCTGCCTCTGGTATTCTGGGTGTGGGGTAAGCCACAATGCCAAACTTTGATTCTAAAGGATCTTTATTCAATTCAGAAGCAATTTTGTATCTAAGATCTTCCAAACTGTTGGAGATGAATGTGGAATGTCCTCTATAGGCTCATGCATGTGAGCACTTGGTCTCCAGCTGGTAGGAAGGGGAAGATTCTAAAGGTTGTAGAAGTATGAGATGGAGCTTGGCTAGAGGACTTGGGTCACTAAGGGTGGGCCTTTTAGTTTTATTGCTCTGCCCTACCTCTTGCTAATGTTCTGCTTCCTAACTATGGACCCAATACAATCAGCCACCTCTCACTCCTACCACCATGCCTTCCCCACCATGATGGGCTTTATCTTCTAGAACTGCAAGCCAAACTAAACCCTTCTTTCCTTAAGCTGCTTTTTATTTATTAATTTGTGCACATGTGGGGTGGGGGGAGGGGAGAGACGCCAGTCTCTTGCTGCCAACCAAATGCCCATCCAGCTCTCCATGGGTTGCTAGGGAATCCAACCCAAGATGGCAGGCTTGGCAAGCAAGCACTTTTAATGGCTGAGCCATCTCCTCAGCCCCTTAAGCTGCTTCTTGTCAGTTATTTGGTTACTGCAATAAGCATGGCAACTAATACAGAAAGCAGAAATAAAAAATTAAACAACTGGGCGTGGTGGCACACACTTTTACTGCCAGCATTTAGGAGGTAGAAGTAAGAAGACTGCTGTGAGTTCAAGGCTAACCTGGAACTACAGAGTGAGTTCCAGTTCAGCCTAGGCTACAGTAAGCCTCTACCTCAAGGGGGAAAAATGTTAAATACCTTTCTATATTCCTGGAGAACTTCTTTAATCTTTTCTAATTCTGGATGATCAGGTAAAAAATATATTTCATGTAGAAAGTCTTGCACAGCATCCCTAATAGTTGGAAAAAAAATAATTATTTATAAGAATATGAATGTAAAGCAAGATTTGAAATTAAGACCTATATATTCATACCTAAAAGTTCTAGTTGATTAATGAAATGCAAAGTATTCTTTGTAAATACATCTAGGATGCCTACCTACGCTAATACTAGAAATTGGACTGAGAGTGCTCATTGATAGAGCACTTTTCTATCATACATGAACCCATGAGCTCAATTCCCAGTACCTCAAAAGGTAAAAAATAATTAATGAATATCATAGTCAAAACTAAAATTACCCTTGATAATCTATTACATTGGTGGCCCCAAATAAATCTCATTTCTTCATAGAAACGCCCATGTATATAGTCTCTTCCTCTTTAACTTGGGTTAGGTATGTGATGTACTTTAGCAAATAGACAAGTATGAGATAAGCTTGTTGCTAGAAAAGGGTCTATGCATTAAAAAGGCCTAACAGCTTCCATTTTCTGCATGTGGATGTGGACGCATGTATGTGTGCAGGTATGTGTGCATGCAGAAGCCTGAGGACAACCTGTGATGCTGCTCTTTTTAAAACAGTACTTTTCTACTTACTTGTGAACCAAGAAAGAGAGAATGGGCACACCAAGGATTCTTGCTGCTGCAAACAAACCCTAGTTGTATGTGCCACTTTGTGCATCTAACTTTACTTGGGTACTGGAGAATCAAACCCAAACCAGCAGACTTTGAATTTGAAAGCAAGTGCTTTTAACCACCACGCCATCTTCTGAGACCCATCACTTTTTTGTTTGTTTATTTGTTTGTTTAGTTCTAGGGATTAAATTCAGGTCCTCATGCTTTCCAATACTTTACCACCTAAGCTGTCTTTCGAGCCTTGACTTCCATTTTTTAACTCTACAGAATACTAAGTCACCATGCAGGAAGTCTGGACTATCAACATGGACAGAACACATAGAGACAGAAAGGTTCTGAGACTCCATGGCAAGAGGGAGAAGCCTATTTGAGTCTACCTACCTGCTAACTTGAATGTGGCCATATTGGTAGCCTCAGATAAGGCCATTAGATGAAATAACTTGCTGAGCTCTCCTCATATTGCAAAATTGGTGGCAAATAAAATGCTCATTGTAAGACACTAAGTTTTAGAGTGATTTTTAATATAGAAATAGCCAAAACCAATCTCTATACACAAATTTCCAGAAAAGATTTTAGAGGGTTCCAGGTTAAGGTGGCACCATGGTAGCAATACCATAGCAGTCAGAGGGTTGTGGGGGGAAGCAGGGAAACACACCCTTCTTCTGAAAACCTATGGGGTGCAAGAAAATGTCAACCTGAACAGAAAACTATGAAGATTCTGAACATTCACACAAACAGCTGAAGATCTGCCATCAGCCACATGGCTTTGGCTCCAAGCCAGAGTGGCTGTAGCTTTAGCAGAGGCTCCTATGGAAATCAGCCTTCAGCCAGCAGATACTGTGGAAACCACAACTGTGGAAAGATATACTCCAGCTCCAGCTGCAGCGGGAACTCACCTCCACCCAGGGCTTTGGGAGAGAAACAGCCCCAGGAGCAACTCCAGGGTTCTGAAAGAGCTACAGCCAGCTGCTTGAATTACAATGACAAGTGGAGAAGGCTGACACCATACACCCTAGCTCCACAAAGAAAAAACACCCTTAAGAAAGGCTGACAGATCATCGAAACACAAGATCAGCAAGGAAATAATGGAGCTTAGCAACCCCATAGATCAACTAGAAAAACAAGATGCATACAGAACATTCTATTCCATGACTACAGAATATATATTCTTCTCAGCAACCTGTGGAACCTTCTCCAAAATAGACCACATATTAGGACATAAAACATGCCTCATCAAATGCAAGAAGACTGACTTAGTGGCCTGCATTATATCAGACCACAATGCATTAAAGCTGGAAATTAACAATGGGAGAAACAACAACTATTGGTGACTGAAAAATACACTATTAAACAATAAATGGGTTAAGAAATCAAAACTGAAACTGAAAATTTTCTACAAGTAAATGATAACAAAAACACAACATACTAAAACTCATGGGACACAATGAAGGCAGCCCTAAGGGGAAAATTAATAGTGCTAAATGCTAAATGCTGCATAACAAAGACAGAGAGATCTCAAATCAATAGAATAATCCAACCCTAGAAGCTCAAGACAAAAAGAAATAATTAAGATCAGAGCTGAGATTAATGAAATGGAAACTAAGAAATCAATTTAAAAAATAGATGAAATGAAGAACTGGGTCTTTGAAAAAAATAAAGAAGATCAACAAACCTTAGGCCAATCTAATTAAACAAAAAACGTGAAGGCCCAAATCAACAAAATCAGAAATGAAAAGGGAGAGGTATCATCAGATCATACTTCCAAAAACTCTACTCCACAAAATTGGAGAACATGGAAGAAATGAATGAATTCCTGAACACCTACCATCTACCAAAACTAAACCCAGAGCAGATAAAGCTCTTAAATAAACCTACCACATCCACCGAGATTGAAATTGTAATCAAAAACCTCCCCAAATGGAAAAGTCCAGGACCTGATGGATTCTCAGCCAAATTCTACCAAACCATCATAGAACTGAAACCACTGAAGCTTTTTCATATAAAAGGAGAGCAGGGAATGCTTCCAAACTTCTTCCATAAAGCTACTATCACCCTAATACCAAAACCAGACAAAGATAAAACAAGAAAGGAAAACTATAGTCTTAAATCTCTGATGAACTTAGATGTAAAAATTCTGAACAAAATCATTGCAAACTGAATACAACACATCAAAAATATTATCCACCTCAACCAGGTAGGCTTCATTCCAGTGATGCGGGGATGGGTACTGCAACATATCAAAGTCGATTGATGCAATCCACCACATTAATAAACTCAACCACAAGAACCACATGCTCATCTCAATCAATGAAGAGAAGGCATTCAACAAAATTCAATTCAAATTCATGATCAAAATGCTGGAGAGACTGAGCATAGAAGGCTTATACTTCGACATAATAAAGGCCATATACAAATTTCCTAAAGCCCAAATCTTACTCAATGAGGAAAGACTCAAGGAGTTCCCACTAAAATTGGGAACAAGACAGGGATGTCCACTCTCACCACTGCTCTTCAACATAGTCCTTAAAGTTCTAGCCCAAGAAATAAGACAGGAGAAAGACATAAAAGGGACACAAATTGGAAAGGAAAAAGTGAAACTATCCCTTTTTGCACACTACATGGTCCTATACAAATGCCCATCACTGGGCAAATGGATATCAAAACTGTGGTACATATACACTATGGAATTCTACTCACCTGAAAGGAAAAATAAATAATTTAGTTTAAAGAAAAGTTGAAGGAATTGGAACAGGTCTTACTTAGCAAACTCACACAAGAACAAAGAGAAAATGCCACATAGTCTCCCTCATATGTGGTTCCTAACCAGGTTAAGCTGGAACACTAAGCAAACCTGACAGATGAATTGAATTGAGAGACTGACTAAGGGAATGGAAGGAATTGGGGGGAGGGAGGAATGAGAGGATGGGTACTTAGAAACTAATCTAAACAAATAAGGAAGCTGTGGGCACTGCCTAGTAAGGGGGGAGCCTTGAACAGGGTTGGGAGGAAGCCTAACTCCAAGAAAAATTGCTCTGGCCTCTGGCTCCCTGTCTCAGTAATTGGTCACTTCCCACACAGAGCTTTTGATCAGAGACCCAGGAGGACCCCACCCCCCCATAAAAGACAGGTGTATGTCATAGCTCTTGAATACCTGCCCCAGGGAAAAAGTAAGGTCCTATTGCTGAAAATACTACAGACTGTCGTCATATAACACCAAGAAAGGTAACCAGCTCCCAGATGGTAGCCTATGCAGTGCTGGAAGGCTTTACAAGCTGCCAGGAGAAACTGGCCAATGATAAGCAGACATCACTGATATACAACACTGACCGGTGTAATGAGAATGCTGAGGACACTGCTATATGGCAGAGACCAGCAAGCCAAGAAGTGCTCATCTGTGCAATAGTGGCACTAAACCTAAGTGGGTAATCAATGGCTTGCTGATTGGCTAAGAGAGCCACTCAGTGGCAAGGAACCCTTAACTAGAACTGGGATCAATGGCAAATTCGAATGGAGATCAAGAACCCCGGCTCCAAGGGGAAACTCACATTCCCAGTAACCAGAGATCTACAGAGACATTGAATAAATGGGTCAGAGTTAAAGGCACTTGCTTGTAAAGCCTGCTGGCCTGGATTCAATTCCTCAGGATTCATGTAAAGCCAGATGTATAAAGTAGTGGGGTCATGTATCTGGAATTCATGCCCATGCTTACTCTGTCTCACTGTCATCTCTCTTTCAAATGAACAAATAAAAATATTTTCAAAAATAATAGAAAAAAGCTTAAAATATGTAGGAAGACGCTTAGGCCAAGATGCAGCTGGAGTCAAAACTCTAAGTGGGATAAAGTCATATATGTTCTGTCAATAGCAGTCCACTTGGATATTTATACTCATGTGTATTTTGGAAAATAAATGGGGACTTTTTAAAAAAATAAGATATGGCCAGCTTTGATCAATATAACCAGTTTGATATATATTAATTAGAAAACAGAAGGGGCTGGAGAGATGGCACAGTGGTTAAGACACTTGCCTTTAGTGCCTAAGGCCCCAGGTTCAATTCCCCAGGACCCACATAAACCAGACCCACAAGTTGGTGACCTGGTGTCTTCTCTCTCTCCTCTCTCTCTCTCTCTCTCTCTCTCTCTCTCTCTCTCTCTCTCTCTCTCTCTCTGCTAGAAAATGAATAAATAAAATATTTTAAAATTTTTTTAAAAAAAAGAAAGAAAACAGAACCACTTTTCAACTCTTTATGCTGAAATGAAACTTTTAAGATATTTTAAAAAATATAAATACCGAGGGGAAAAAAAGTATAATTATGGCCAGGTGTTATGACACACATCTTTAATACCAGCACTCAAGAGGCTAAGGAAGTAGGATCACCAAGAGTTCAAGTCCATCCTGGAGCTACAGAATGGGTTTCAAGTCAGCCTGGGATGCACTGAGACTGTGCCTCAAAAAAAAAAAAAAAAAAGCAATGATAAAAAACTAAGTAAGAAGAAATGTGACAAAAGCCTAAAGCAAAGGAGCCAAATTCAAGGGTTAATAAAATGAAGTACTCAAGGTTTTAAGCAACCTTCGAAGCAACAGAGTTACGGAATAGAAAGAGGTGAATAACCCTGCTAACCTATCTCAGGGTATTTGATTGTCGTGCAACTGATAAAAAAGGTAAATTTAGTTTACCCTTTGAAAATTAGTGAAAAATAACTTTTAATTGTGGACCAATATTTGTTGATGAATTTCAAATATAATTATAATGGATATAATGCTACAACTTAAAAAGCATCTACTCAACATGTAATCACATTCTAATAATTTCAGTTTATTGAGGAACTCTAAATTTTTTAAAAGTTAACTCCACATTATCATTAATTATCCTAACAATGAGACATAAAAATATATTTTAAAAAGTTACTATCTTATGATTAATTTCAGTTACAATACCTGTTTTCAATTATAAGGTAGTGAAAGATGGCTGCAGTTGCCTTAGGCTGGATGTGTATAAGAGGTAACAAAGCAACTATTACGTGGCTGAGAAGGGGACCTAGATAAGCGTGATCCAGACACCGCACAAAGCAGTCCCATGCTCTGCATGTTAAAAAGAAAATGCAAATTAATAGTATTTCTATTATTTGTAAAGTGCCATCAACTAATTATTAGAGGAAGAAACAAAGACATATATATACAACAGCTTATACGACAGTACTGTCTGCAGACATAAAGTAATCTCCAAGTTATATTAAGTCAAGGTGAAAAAACGGTATTTTAGGACAGAATCAACATAAAAACATTTTGTATGTATGTATTTATAGACATTCCCTAAGTGACAATGGAAAAACTTGAAGTTTTCTCAAATTTACAATGTGCAAATGTATATATATTAAGAAGAAATTGCATTTTGAGCCCAAGAATGATAGTGTTTGCTTATTATAATCCTAGCACTTAGGAGGTGAGGGCAGGAGTTCAAAGTCATCCTTAACTCTAAATTAGCCTAGGCTACAAGAGACCCTTTCTCAAGAAAATAAATAAATAAATAAAAATTAAAAAATAAAAGAGGGCCATGGAGATGGCCCAGTAGGAAAAATGATTGCCTTGCAAACATGAGGACCTGACTTGGATCCACTAAACTCATGTAAAGAAGTTGGGCATGGTGGCACATGCTTGTAATCCTAGTTTGCTGAGGAGGTAAAGACAGGAGGATCCCTGGGTTCACTAGCTAGCCAGTCTATTTTATTTGGTGAGCTCCAGGCTCATAGAAAACCTGTCTGAAAAAAAAAAAAAGACAAAGAAAGAAAGAAAAAACAAGGTGAACAAACAGCACATGGGAGGAAATGACCTCTGAGTTATCCTGTGGCTTCCAAATGCTCATAAGTGCATGTGCCCCCCTCCTCCACACACAGATAAGAATATAAAGCTAGGAATATTGGCATATGCCTATAATTCCAACACTCAGGAGTTCAAGGTAAGAGGATTACTGCAAGTTCAAGACCAGCCTGGGCTACATGAAACCCTGTATCAAAAATCCCAAACAACAAAGGAAAGATAAAGAAAAAAAAAGAGAGAGAAAATCCCAAACAAGACAATAATCCCAGTACTCAAGAGGCAAGACTTCAAGGCCCATCTGATCTACATACTAAGACCTTGTCTCAAAAGAACAAGAGAGAGAGAGAGAGAGAGAGAGAGAGAGAGAGAGAGAGAGAGAGAGAGAGAGAGAGAGAGAGAAAGAGAGCGCCAGGCATGGTGATGCATGTCTGTAATGTCAGCACTGAGAGGAAGGACAGTAGAGACGAAAGGATCATGAGCATGAGGTCAGCTTGGCCTAAACAAAGAAGAGTTCTAGGCTAGTCAGAGGACTATATTAGACTCTGCTTCAAAAAGGAACAAGAGTGAAAGTGAAGAAGTGAGCACACAGGCAAGAGAATATACAACAAATATAAATGGACACATGTAGAATTCAGAAAAAGAAACTGGATTTCTCTGAATGTAACTTGCTACACAGATTTGAGTTTGAGATTAAATAATAGTCTCTTGTGGTTTTTTTAAATTAATATCTTTATTATGAATAAGTATACACATGGTATGAGAAATTCTTGTGACAGTCCCCCTATTTCCTTCCTTTCTGTCCCCTAACTACTGGGGTCCCTCCTTGGTGTGCATACTGGATCTGTCCATAGGGTAGGAGGTTCATATGGTTTTTAAGTTACATAAAAAACAGCTGTCAACTGGGCGTGGTGGCACGTGCCTTTAATCCCAGCACTTGGGAGGCAGAGGTAGTAGGATCACCATGAGTTCAAGGCTACCCTGAGAGTACATAGTGAATTATTGCAGGACAGCCTGACTAGAGCAAGACACGACCTCAAAAAAAAAAAAAA
>PVHP010037206.1:0-17496 GCA_004024765.1 Zapus hudsonius
ATTGCTATTTTGGACCATCTAAACAACTGTCTGTTGTGGGTTCTATGACATTTCAGAAAAGGAAGACTGAGTGGAGACAGCTTCTTATCTTCTTATTACCCAGTTTCTAACAGTCCATACTTGGGCTTTCTTATTTAGAAGAGGTACTTCCTGATCTGAGTAGGCATTTGAGTTTAAAATTCCGGGCAAATCTAAAGGAAATTAGAAATTTTACAAGCATGCAAAAGGAATCTAATTTCAGATCACCATAGTATCTGCTGATTGAAAGGAAGCCTTTTTCTGACGTGAGATCTAGAACTGTAGGAGGTCTTCGTAGGAAGGATGGCAGGAAAGCACAGGCAGTGATTCTGCCTTTTAATTCATGAATTGTTAATTTCACATGCTTACATTAATACTAGTTATTTCCTATTAAATATCAGAGTTGGCCACTAAGTAATAAACACCAGGAAATGGGATTATAAAACAAGTCATATATTTAGTATGTAGCATTAAGACCGATGGCTGGTGTTTGTTCAAGAAATATTTGCTCTATCAGTATGATGAGTCTGTAATATCATATTGAAAGGAATATACAGCTCATAGAGTTGGTTGGCCTAAAACATTCTCTCATCATAAGCAGAAGGTTGTGGAGCAAAATATAATTATTTTAGCTATGTATTTCTTTGGTGTCTATTTTTGCCAACTAAATCTCATATTTGCTATTATTACATTACTGCCAAATGTATATCCCATTTATTATCTGATAGCACAAGGAATCCATCTGAACATATCTGCTGATGGTCTTGTCTAAAGTTCTTTAATGTGTCAGATATATACATAAAGAATCATATCTGCCAATTATCAAAATAACATGAATTCTTTATCTCACTGAGCTGCAAGTAAAGTGGGAAGTTTTATGCACTTAGATGAACAATGAGAATAATTGGAACACCATAAATGGCTCTTGCATTAGGGAGCATAAGGGAGCTTCACTAGCTTGCAGAGATCAAAAGGAAACTGTCTGTGAAAGAATCAGGTAATTCTTGCAATAGATTTGAATCCTGGGAAACAAGCCTTCTCTGTTGGACATTTGTGGCCTTTAAGGCCATTTTGTTTAATCTCTTTCCTATATTTGTAACCCCAACCAAAAAAAAATCCCTGTGTGATGAAATTTACTTTTTATTATTTGCTTTCGAGAAGCAGAACTCAATTCCCAGGGCAAGCAGTTAATGTTGGTTAATAAGAACTACATTGAATGGCTTTTTGTAGGTTTTTACCTCCTTGTATGCCTTTCAGTGAGAAAAAAACCAAAGAATTTTCCAATGGCTTTGTATCTTTTTACAAGACATGCTGAATGCTGATTAGAATACCATGTGTAGCTTACTTTGTAGTCAGTTAGACTTCTCACTGGAGAGTAGATTTTCATTGTTTTACTCAACCCACAACATGTACCTAGGAGATTCCTGATGCTGTGAATAGAGACAGTTCACTTGCTGTTTTCTCACAGCTGCCTTAGAGTTTTGGAGACTTTATGGTGCTGGACAGTATGAGATTGGGCTGTGTTTTTATCACGTATATGGAGGAAGAGGAAGGAGGATCACTTGGTGGAGACTCAATCATTTTGCTTCTCCATGGATAGCAGGACGTTTCGAACATCATGTTTGCTGTTCTGATGCATACTTGATGTTTAAAACAAATACACACTATAATTTTTCTCATCATTTCTCAAATAATGATGTATAGACCCCAAGAGTTACCCTAATTTTGTATATCATGAAAATATGTACTTATTATTAAAGAAAGTTTGGTTCATTGTATACATTTTGAAGGCTCTCTCTGTGACTACGAGTATTTTTGTTATTTCCATATCCTTTGGGAAGGCTTTCCTGTCATGTTAGTCTTTTTCTCTGAATGCTTATGACACTCATTTATATCTACCACATGTTCTATCAGCTAAGTATTTTCTTTGCAAATTTCTTATAGATTATCTTCTTCCACTCACATTGTAAAATCCCAAAGGCCAGGACCACACTGCCTTCTTACTTCCCACTACTTTGCCCAATAGATGCCTGAACACACAGGGTCAAAGAATAGTTTTTTTTATCATATTTTTTTCTAAAAGGGTGTCTATGTTTCCTCAGAGAAGTAACAGTAAACTTCCTAGCCTAACATTTTAATAGATGAGGATTGTAGTTGTGTGATAACAATTCCAAAGGGAAGCTTTAAGAACTATGTAATGCAATAGAATTTCTACATTTTATACATGTAAAGCTGTGTGTTTGCAATTGAGGCACAAAGCTTTCATTCTCAAAGCAATGTTTTGTCTGAAACCCTTCTAAGAAGAAGTCACTGTTCTTTCCATTCTGGGTCCCATTCCTTTGTCTTACCTAAGGGCATTGTTTGTCACGCTATTCCTATAGTTTACATTTTTTTCTGTCATCTTTGCTTGAACTTTGAAGCTCTGCAGGGCAAGGTTTTCCTGCAGAATTTCTACAAGAAGTATTGCTTTAATGCTTAACAGGTTCTAGCTCACAAACAAAGTACACAGGAAACAACATTTTCTTATATGTTTCCTTAAAAGAACAAACTTGATTCCTCTTTGTAATGATTAAGATTTACCCTAGCATGCTGTGTGAAGGCAGTCTATAGAAAAGAATTATAGAAGATGTGTGTTTAGTTTTAGTTCAGAGATGTATTCATTCAATCTCACTGGCAACTTCAGAGAAGCTCTTTTACACCTGGAAGATCTTCATATACCTTGTCATCCTTCAAACATAGGAATCCTTGTGTGTCTGGCACACGGATGGCTGGGCTCTAATCCTAGCTCTCTACCCATTATTTGAATAGTCACCAGTACTGCAGTGAAAATTAGTGTGACTTCTTTTCTTCCTTACAGATTGATTTCAACTTCAAAAGCCTTCTCTACCTAAACTCCATCTGAACAGATGAAAAGTTCTGAGACAGGAAAACCCAGAACCAACTACTTACCTGTGTCTGCCAAAGAGAAGAATCCAAAAGATGTTTGCTCCTTGCCAGGGTCCCACTGTTTTCTGTCCTTTCATATTTAAGGATATTTTCATCATTAGGACACTGATATGCCTTTGACAGCAAGCTTCATTTTCTAATATGCTTAGAAGTCAGATATGTGTGGAAGAAAAACACTTAGAATGGCAAGGAGCAGTTTGTCTGTCCTCTAAATCCGGGGCCAAGAGAATGGTGGAGCAACTTCCCTGGGTCATTCCAAAACCCAGTTGTTGCAGGCATCTCCAAACACACAGATTCCTCTTCATGCTCAAATTTATGCTCTTCCCTTTTTAAAATATTGTATTTATTATTTATGAGAGAGAGAGAGAGAGAGAGAGAGAGAGAGAGAGAGAGAGAGAGAGAGAGAGAGAGAATGTGCCAGGGCCTCTAGCCACTAAACAAACTCCAGATGCATGTGCCACCTTGTACATCTGGCTTTACATGGGTACTGGGAATACCAGCTAGTGTCTTTAGGCTTTTCAGGCAAGCACCTTGACCACTGAGCAATCACCGTAGCCCTCAAATTTATGCTCTTCTTAATGGAACAACTGCTTCAACTCTACCCACCTCCACTTGATTGTGAATCGATGACATTATAAACAGCGATTTGGAAATTAACTGATAAATTGGCAAAAGAATGTATGTACTAGCGTTACATATACAAATAAAATAAAAATGAACACAACTTTATTTTTTCCTTATTTTGCCTCCATGCTTCCAATTTAGTTGTTGGCAAAAATCACTTTACATGGTATTTACAAGGAATAAAAGTAATATAATGAACAAGTTGGAGGCCCTTTTACTGAAGCCTCGTGGCTGCTATCATTACGGTTATGAACCAAGGAGAATATTTTAACACAAAATTCAAATCTTCACCAAATTGTCAAAAGTCTTAGAGTTCCTTTTAGCTCATATGTCTAACTTTAGTTAGAGCTATATATCTGTGGCCTGGTATTTTAAATAAAATGATCATATTATCTACATTACATTTGATCATATCTAAATTTTATGGTAAGAGATCATAGGTAGAAATTTTGGGGGCTATTTGGAAGCACGAAATTATAGTTCAGTTAATAATTGACTACTAAAGTATTATCTATTGATTCTTTCCCTTTATTTATAACTGAATTATTTTGAATTATTTGCTTTTGTGTAAGAAATTTTGAATGCTTATTACAAAAATCACCTATATACATTAAAATTGCTTTCAAAAGTTTACTTAGCATTTTTAATTGAGAATTTTAATATATGAACACACTGTAGTTTTTATTTATTTGTGAGTAGAAAGAGAAAAAAATGAGAGAGAAAGAGAGACAGAAATGGGGAACAGGCATGTCAGGGCTTTCTACCACTGTAAGCAAACTCCAGATGCATGTGTCACTTTGTGCATTTGGCTTTACGTGGGTACTATGGAATTTAAACCCTGGCTGCCATGCTTTGCAAGCAGGAGCCTTTAATCACTGAGTCACTGTGCCATCTCTCCAGCCCTGAACATGCAGTAACTTGATCATATTGGCATCCTATCAGCCTCTTTTGTCCCCCTTTCCCCACTCTTATTCCACTGAGCTCTTCTCCTTTCCAAGTAGTCCTCCTGCTTTGTTGTCTCATTCTTTTCAAGCTCTTCATCCTCTGTGTCAAAATGTTGATGGTGTCAGAATCAAGCAGGTGTTGTGAGGGTAATGGCAACCCTGTGAGGTCCATAGTCAGCTCATGTCTACTACTCCAAAGTATTCCTTCCCACCCTGTGGCTCTTCCATTCTATCTATTGCCCCTTCTGCAATGTCCCCTGAGCCTTGGAAGGTAGGATTGAGATCTTGCTTAGTTTGACCTCTTAACAGTCTCTTATTTTCAGTTTTTATTAGCTTGATTCTCCTCAGCGTATAGCACAATCTCCATAGCAGAGCTCCTCTGGCTACCACTGAGAGCAGCACTAATATTCTTTCCACCACTTGCTCTGCAATTTCCATGAGCCCTGCTGGGTATGAGAGACATAACTTGTTCTGTGGTAAGTACTGGGTGTTTTTCTTTTTCTCATTACCATGATGAATCTTGGCTCTCCCCAGTATTCACTGCCATCTGTAGAAAGAAGCTAATAACCATTTAACATTTGCATTTCATTGTAGTATGCATGAAACTATCAATAGGTTGAAAATTCTAAAAAAGACTATTATCTTTTTGATATTTGTCAAACATTATTTTAATGTGGTAAAATATTCCTTGTCTCAGTGGATGAACTTTGTTTCCTTGTACATGGCTGACAGAGAAGCTATTTAAGAACGTCAGACCAGAAAGGACTCATGACATTGTAAACAAGTGAAGGTCTGAGTAGAAGATGCATATGTGTGAGAGCTGAGACTTACTTCTAAGCAATTATAGTTTTGCAAATCGAAATTTTACCTTCCTTGGTGCTCACATGAACTTCCTTAAGTCTCGTCTCTCAAATTCCTCTTCATTCTAAGGACACTAGTCATTGGTTTGGGGGCCCATCCTAAATCTAACATGATCTTACCTGGAGGCTATTAATTACATCTTCAAAGATAATCATCTATGAATAATGCCATATTCATAGGTACCAGGGTTAGGTTATGGGGCATATCTTTCTGGAGTTCACTACTCAACCAAATATATCTCTACACATTATCTTTACTATTAAAGTATCATTTTAATTCTTTAGTTTTAAGTAGATAGCTATATTAAAAATCAAATACATAGGTAAACCCATACAGTCTTTCACTATGTACATTATTTGGTCCGAGTCTACCGAGAAGTGTTTCCAAACTAATATAGACTCTTTAATATTTGCCTCAATGGAATATAGAGGTAGTTATCTCCATGAAAACATTTCTTTTCACTGATTTATAAGTCAGAATTCATAGTAGTTAGAAATGTTGCTACCAGTAGGAAAATCTTTTGGTTTGTTCTTATTTTTTTTCCCCTGAAATTTCTTATCGATGACTGTGATGGTTAATTTCTGTTGTCAACTTGATCACATTAGATATCCACAGATATTTCTTTTGGGTGAGTCTCTGAGGTTGCTTCCACGAAGAACTGACTGAAGGAGGAAGTCCTTCCTTGAGTGTGCTTGTCCTGCTGGTGGGATACTTGTAAGGAATCTCTGAGAGGAAGCACCCCTCTTTTTCCCTCCTGGCTGCTTGTGCTATTTGCTGGTGAGTGCCTTCACTTGTACATACAGCTGTCCTGCTTAACTATACTTTGACCACATTGGAACCAGGTTTCCTCAGCCTTCCAACACAGACTGAAGACTAGAGGCTCCCCAGGAAGCCTTCAAGGCTTCAGTGCTGGACTGGGACTGCTGAGGCATCGAGCCACGTGGACTGAGCTGTGACGGGGTTCCTTGACTGTCAGCCTGAAAACAGCTGTTGCCATAGGCTGACTACCATAAACTAATCCAATAAATTCCCTTTTTAATACCAATTTATTCTAAGGGTTTTGTTTCTCTTGAGAAACCTGACTGATACAATGAGGTTTAATTGGATCTCCTATCAAATTCTTAACGTAAGAATTTTACAGAGAGTTATAGGTGATAGCTATATTTTATCTAAAATATACTTGAAATGTAACTGTTATCTATTAATTGCTCTCTGATAGATGTAAGCTCCATGTTTATAAACACAATTTTGGTGCCTCAGCATGTGAAATGGATGCTTCCACTTGGACTGGAAATCTTAAATCATTCATCACCTCCCTGGGGTTCACATGCTGCTCTGATATCTTCTATTCAGTCATTACAGCTTTAGAAGAAAAACCATTTTTTCTAAGCCAGACATTGCTTGTATATTTCTGAGTCAACTTATGATATATATGCTATTTAGTTTTTTTCTTTTCATACTGAATGTAACCTCAATCATTTGGTAAGTCAGATAAATGTCATTTTTACTCATTTGCTAGACTACACCAATGTAAATTATTTCCTTGTTTATAACACTCACTTTACGTATCACTGTGGTCCTGATTTCAAAGATGTTAAACTTTGAAAAACTGAACATTTTAGACTTCATCTCTAATTTCTAAGCTTATGCATTAAAAATCCTTAAATGTGCACATTTAATAAATAGCTCACTCCTTATTGCTCATGATTTGTTTTGTTGTAATGGTTCGTCTCCTTGACCCAGATCATTTTTATATATGCAAGGACTTGGAGAAGTGCTGCCCTTCCCTCATGTCACACTGTGACTTAGGTACCTTGGGTTATCAATTCCACTCCATTAACATGAAGTTGGTCATTCTCTTGGGCTTATCTGAGGTAATTTAAGCAGATTTCCCTGTGACTTGTGAATTAACATGCTGACAATTAGTTTTCATTTTTTAATGAAAGGATTCTCAACCACATTTGAGGATACACAGGAAAAATTCCTTAAGAAACAAAGCATCCCTGGTAAAATTTTGTGTTGTGAGAGAGAGAGAATGAAGTAGACTCAGCTCCTTTGGGGATCAGCATGCCTTTGTTCAATCCTCTCCTTAATCCCTTATGGAGCAGATGTAGCAGGAGGTTAGACCAGGAAATTGAGTGTAGGGTTATAGGTTCTAAAACAAAGGAGGCACTAAGTTAAGACAGGAAATTTCTTCTGTATTTTTGCTAGGATAGAACATTTTAGCAGAATGAAAAAATGTGCTCCATTACACAGAGATTCGTATCAGCAGTAAGCCATGTGGAAGGATTGAGGGAAATTTTGTCAATAACCCCAGGCTTACCATTTAATGAATATAACATTCCCTTAGGACTTTCCAATGTCCTATAGAAGAGGCAACATGAATGATGCATTTTTAATGTTATGCTTAAAAACCCCTGTTCCAAGTGAAAATGTAAGGAATGACCCTTGTCTTTGCTAATAGCTGCTCAGTATGCTTACATTTGGGGACATGAAGAAAATACAGGTCTGTCAGAGAAGGCATCACCTCCACAAGATCTGCATCACATTGCGCCCACTAATATTTTGGCACAGAGGGTGAAGACAAAAAAGAATGAGACACCAGAAGAGAGGGAGGAATATTTGGAAGAGGAGAGGGCATACTTAAACTGGGGTGAGGGAAAAAGCCAGGCAAGTCTAATGGGAGGGCAATACTATCAAACTGCACCATGTTACTGGATTGAAATTTTTAATAAAATATTTAAAAAAGAAAATACATTGATGGCGAAACCGACTCAGTCCATTGATGTATGAGCCAGTCTATAAGAAGACTGAATGAATAGAATATGTTATTTCCTGTCTCTGCTCTTCCTCCTTCTCCTCCTTTTTCTTCTTCTCCTTCTTCTTTTTAGGTTCTTGGGTTACATGGTTAAATAAAGCAGTGTTTGTAAAATGAGAATAAAAATGGTCAAAAAATCTTATTATTACTGTTACTGAGGAAGGTGATTAAATGTGTAGCTGGGGAGAAAGGAGTCAGCAAACAAGACGAGGATTGCGGTGGTCGTTGAGGTTGCCCTCCTCAATTGCTATCAAAACCTTAAGTAGTTCAGCCGCTGTGACCTGGGCCCAGATGCATGGGTTGCAGAGGGATTTAGCATTACATTAGAAGCCAGAAGACATATTGTCGTCCCGCTTCTTCCTCTTTCTGGAAATTTGACCTCAGGAAACTCAATTTATTTAAGCCCCCTTTTCCTCATCTGAAAAAAAAAAAAAGGATCCCCGTGTTGTCTGCACTAACTGTATTTGGGGAAAATCCAGTGAAACAATATGCTGTAGAAATGTAAGGTGTTACTTTTTATGAAAGGAACGCAGTGGATTTACATTTTATAAAGTAGGATATGCCATCACTATATCTTAAATCCCTCATAGCCTCAGACCATGAAGGTGGCCTATTTTCATAAAAGAACCCAATCCTGTGTATATGGCTTATAAAAACAAAGCATGAGAGAGTGTGAAAATAAAGTAGAGCTGGATGTAGCCTGAAAAGGTTGATAGATTGTATTAGAATTATCACAGAATATGTGTTGTATGCAGGTGAGAGAATTTCAGAAGCTAACGTTTCTATAGATAGATGTTCTCTTTAACCAAATTCTAAGTCTGTCACGTTGGCAGTTCACAAACAAGGAAGCTGTCATTTACTATGAATAGATATATGGCCTCATGCTTAGGCCTTTCCCCTCCCCCATCCCTTACCCCTCATTCATAACCTCTCACTTCTTTCTATGGCACTCTTGTGACCAAGACATATATATATATATATATATATATATATATATATATATATATATATATATATATTTCAGAGCATTTGAAAGGGATAAGGACTTTGAAAATATATTCAATGGTTCCACTTCTTTATAAATGGGGAATAAGCATAATAAGCACAATAACTTGTATGCTAGAAAGTTCAAAGTAGTTTAGGCTTACTTAACATAACCACCATAACCACAATGTAAATTAAGCCTCAATCACAAACAGGGATTATATGAGTGGGAAATGGGACAGCAATTTTAAATGGGGGATCAAGAAAGTACTTACTGGTAAGTTAAAACAAGATAAAAATTTGAGACAGGTAAAGGAGAAAGACGTTTTTCTATGGAGGATGAACATTCCAATGATACAGAGCACAAGTCTAGTGGTTTCGTGGTGAGCATATCTCAATGTTGAAGAAATAGTATGACATTCAGGGGGTTGACCTGATGGGAACACCTATGATGTGCTACTGTTCTCGCTCACCATCAAATCCAAATATTAGTTCTAATTTCTCAAGCTGCTACCATTACATATCAGATATATCCTTATAACTAATGTGTATAATATATCCTTTTAAGATAGGTTATTTAGAGATATATGTTACATATATGATATATCAATAATACGTGTGTGCATGTGCATTATTTATACATATATAATACCTATATAGTGCTACTCATTATCAATCTTTCAATTAATGCTTTTTATAAAAAAACTATGTTGTTGATAGGAATAATATATGAATCGGTATCTGCTCGAAATAGTTAAACATATGAAAATTAACCAGTTATGTTACATATAGTAAATTAGCAAGAAGAATTTCCAATATACATGGTTCTCTTCACAAGGTTTTACTTGGGATATACAGGCGATGACATATCCTAAATGAAGCCTTTTAAAATAAATATGCAATAATAATATACTATTTTGCTTATATAAGTAAGAGCAGTTTTTTGTTATGTAGGGGAAAATTCTATGTTAATTCCAACCAAAATTATACTTTAGGTCTGAGAAAAAATATATGGATCCATGAATATGGTTATATTTCTGTAGATATTTATTAATTTATCTATATTTTCAGTACAAATTTATGTACAAATACACAATTCATATTTTGAGTAAACAAATCTTTATTCCTTCAACCCATGTGACTTTATTTTCAGATTACTCAATCTGATATCTTCCTGTAATTGTGGCCTAAATATAAACTTGAATTCCTAATTCTCATCTAGCTGTGACCATAATGCTTCTAACAGAACTTCTTTACCATTCTCCTTTCCAAATCCTGGCTTGCCTTTCAATCAACACTTTGAATTCTAAATACAAAATTCCTTTTCCTATTTGTGCAAGAGAGGGCAGAAAAAATGTAAGAGTCATGGGGGGGGAGAATAATTAATGCATAAGAGGGAATGTCATCATGGATTCAATGGCTTTATCTAAGAACCTGTGATACGGAGCATATTGTTCTGTCAATATATGTAATTTTAAGCCAATAAAAATGTTCTAAAAAATTCCTTTTCCTCACTTGTTAACTGCATAACAATTTTAAATTTAGTTTTTTTAGTGATATAAAAATAGAGTTCAGTAAACTACCACTACTGAGAGTACCTTTTCCTCACTCATTGTTTGACTACATTGTTTTGCAATGGAAAGGAAAAAACATTGGAACTTGAAATTTTATTTATAGGAAAACATATTTTTTCATGTAAATATATAATGGGAAATAAAACATCCTGGGAGATTATATATTAGAAATAAAGCGAAAAACAAACAAAAAATGACATAAAAACCTCCATTGCTTGCCTAATTGCTGAACTCTACTATTGGGTTTAAGTTTCACATCTAATTGTCTATATGAGAAAGTTTTAATTCTCAGTCACTCTCTCTATACATTTGAAATAACATTAAAATGAGTATAAACAGAATTCTGAACTGTGCATTTTTATGCCTAGTTACCAAATAGCAAATCCAAATAAGCAGTTTCAGATAATTTTCTTTCATATTACCTCGCAACTTTGAATTGTGAGTTCACAAGAGTAAGAGCCACTTCTAAATATCAGGTCTTCCTGCAGAAGTCAACTATAAAGCTTCAAGTATCCTATCTGGGGCATTTGTTATGTTAGTTTTCGTTTCAGATTAAACGAGTACTATATATCCTTAGTTATTTATTTCTAATTTAATTGGGAAGATTTTTTCAATTAATTCCTTACTAGGAGAAATAAGTCTATTATGTAACCAGAATCATATACTATGTCTGAATCCCCTCTACTACAAAGAAAACTTGTCATTCGACGTGAGAATACTTTATTTCTTCTCTACATCATCAATAATTGAAACCATTCCTAAACACTCTCTCTGGGAGGCTAGCTATTAGAATTGCTGGAACCCTGACACTCAAAGCCAATGGTGTCAAAATTCTTTCAACTTCTACCTGTGTTAAAGTGAAAACAAATACTGTAAACTGCTGTCTTACACACAGATAGAATGCCTTTTTGGCACATGGTCAGTTCTCACAGTCCTTACAATAAATTCAATGACATGATAATAAATTGGGTGAGGTTAAAGTATTTAAATCACAATACTACTTAGGGAATTCAAATTTATTTCTGGCATAACTACTAAATGATGAGTGACAGCCAGTTCTGTCATTTTTTTCATAGTGTGGTGTGATTTTACAACTGTACTACCTTATCTCTGCTTGAGATCTAAGATCTCTTCCATGCAAACCGACAGCTAGTTATTAAATGGAAAATGGTGTCTCTTTAAGTCATATTCACTGACGGTGCCATTGTGAAATTTGCATGGCCTGTCTTTTAAGTTGTAATATTGGATTAGGCAAAATTATCTTTTCTTTTTCCGTGTTTACGTTTTGTGATGTCACCTGTAGGCATCTGTCTGATAGAATTGTAAAACTATTTATTATTCTGTTTTCTAGCTCTGTCCAGATGTTCAGCTACAGGGTAATGTTACTGCCCAGATTCGTACAGCTGGTTCAAAGACTCTGCTCAATATGTACAGCATCTGGGGTTTGTCTTGGGAGGTTGGATTTCAATTAATTAAATGTGCAGCTAATTTACAAAGATCTTGTTTCTCAATTCAACTGACTGTGGAGCAGAACTAATTTTAAAAAAACCAAGAATGAAACTTTATTTTCTACAAGTGCTACCAATGATATTGGTAGGTGAAAATAAATATTTACATAGAAAACTACATGGACATTTGATCTAGAAACAATGAGTTCAGCTTGAATACAGCGAGGAAAACAAAAACCCTACATCTTTGTAAGCTTACCTTAAAATTAGTCTCATTTCTTTCCCTAGGAATTTAGTAGGAAAGGCTAACATTTCTTCATGCATTTCTCTCTTCCATGCTCACTTTTACATAGAGAAAAAAATTGAGTCAAAAATAATCATTTCACCAACATTGCACTGAGCCAAAATTAATCAGACAGCAACTTTAGCTTATACCACTTATGATTACAGTTGTGATGTGGAGATGGATTTCCTGGCTTAATATTCTGTTAGGAGGTCTTTTGTCATTACTCAGACATTTGGAAAATGGATTTTATGAAAAAAACATTCTAACAGCGAATGCGTACAAAACCTTCCCCTGAACATCTGCAGCAAATTAAATAAGCTTGTAAATACAATAAATAAGCTAACTTGAAAAGTACTAGGGAATAAACAAAGCTTGATTTAGTTTGCTTTGGCTAGCTACAAATAATTTTATTTGTAATGGTATTTTTTTCAATCTGTATAGAATGCATGCCAGATACCTATCTCATATAATGGACCACCAGACTGAGTAGTTTTTTGTTTTTTTTTTTAAGAAATAAAGCAGAATTTTCATTCAAGTTCAGATTACACACACAAACATAAACTTGGAATTGTGTAATTTTGAGCATCAAGGTGTGTGAAAAATCATTTGATCTTTATTTTTCTTCTGTGTAATATGGACTGAGTTGTGTTCTTCCAAAATCTATATATTGAAGCCCTAATTTTTATATGCCTGAACTGGAGACTTGGCAGTTACAGTGATGATTAAGTGAAGTTACATAGGCTAAGGCCTATCCGAAAGATGTCTTTCCATGGGAGATATCCTTAGAAAAGAGAAAGTGGGATCGAAGGTCTCTCTCTCTCTCTCTCTCCTCTCCTCTCCTCTCCTCTCCTCTCCTATATGTGAGACCACAGCAAGAGTACTTGTGTTTGTAGCCCAAGATAATAATTCTTACCAAAACCTGACCATGATGGCACCTTTCTTCAGACTCCCAGACCCCAGACTGTGAGAAAATCAATTCTTGCCTTGGTATTTTGTTATGGCAATCCAAGCTGAGTGACACAGGCCGTCATATTCAATGGCAATGCCTGTTTTCAAAGATGTTAATCTTTATGATTAAACCACATTGTGAAGCTTCTTCATACTTCAAACCCTGCTAAATGGTTTGCATAGCTGATTTCACCTTGCTAGGAAATTATTGATACAGTTATTTAGAAAATTCTAATGAGCACAGGAGTAAGTTGCCATCAACTTTATTTTTCAAGAAAGTGTACCCTGAATTTACTTATCTTGAAGATACCTTCTGGGATGCCACATTCTAGCAGGGTAGGAAACAAAAATCATCTCGTGTGGAAAAGACCCTTGTAACCTTTCCAGTGTCCCCAAAATGGACAACAATATCGAGCTTTTACAAACAAGAGGAATTAAACTTTGCATGTTGCTGCTTGAATGACCTACTCTGTAGAATTACAGCAGCGAGCTAATCCTTTAGGAGCGATGGCTCTATCAATCTTTGCATTTTTCTAATGTGGAAGCTACTCAATTGCATCTCAGAAATCAGGGAGGTAATTACTCATGCAGACAGCACAAAATGAAAGAAAAAACATGCAAGTTTTGCTGAGTGTCCCTTTTAGAACAAGCTGTGGAACAAGAACAACGGCCTCTATAATCAGTCAAATTTGTGCACTAATTTTTCAGGTGTTGAAGGCTGTAGTGAAAACGCATGCTGCGAAAGTTCACAAAGCAAAGTAGCTCAGAGAGTCAGTTTCAGAAGATAGAGGAAAGTACAAGGTATTTTTTAGTTATAAGTAAAAATTCAACTGGCAGTAAAGTTCAGTTAAGTAAGTGTTCCAAGACTGAAACCTGATGGCATCCTGTGTGTTCTTTGCCAAAAGTCTGTCTCATCATTCTGTCAATCATAAATGTTTTAAGGAACATTAGTAGGCAAATTGAATTAAATAGTCAAGTATTGACAAGGGATATTTGGAATTTTCAAAAATCTAAGGAGATATTGTTAAGCAAATTATAGGAAAGAATTTAAAAGACGCTGCCATGCTATATTCTAGATTTCTTCAGACTTTCTTTTATGTGTTCCAAAATCAAAAGTGTCGAACCTTCCAACCTTAAGCTCTTCTTTGCTGTAAAGTGTTTGTCTCCCAACATGAGTGACTGGAGAGCCTTCCCACTGCATCTGACTTTGATTTTGTCTTTAAATCTGTCCACATAATCTGTCCACAGTTCAGTTAGATGTAATCTTTCCCTTTTACTCAAACTTGACTGCCTCTCATTCAAATCCAAATATTCCCAACTTCAGGCATTTCTTTTGAATAACTATCTCAGTATTTTGTTTATTATTTATTTATTTATTCATCTATTTATTTGAGGGAGAGAGACAGAGGGAGAGAAAGAGAGAAGCAGAGAAAAGGGGTACCCCAGGACCTCCTCCTGCTGCATTGCCTTCTTGTGCATTTGGCTTTAAGTGGGTTTTGGGGAATTGAACCCAGGCCACCAGGCTTTACAAGCAAGTGCCTTTAACCACTGAGTTCCAGCCTCCCTTTTGAATATTTAACTTAAACCAACATATCCCTTTTTAGTGGTAAATCAGAGGGGAGGGGATATGATTAAGCAATTTATTCAATATGGTAATCATGGTTACACAGCCTTCACATGTATTAACTAGTAGTAGTCCTTTTCTGAAAGAAACTGTTTTTTTTTAATTACTAGCTATGTAAGAAAAGATTTACTATGAAAATGTTAAGTGATGAAATGGTTACTCTGGGTGGACATTTTTAGTTGATGCTGTATCTATGGGGCAGGATATGAAATAGTATTAGGGATTATTGGTATTCCTAATCCTTATAATGTGTAACTATCTCCTAGATTGGCGTAATAGATTTCCTTTGGTTCTGAGAGTTGATAATTGTAACTTTTGCAAGGATTATAGAAGACTTTAACAACAGTATACCAAGAAATTGAAGAGCAGAGGTAAATGTCCCTCCATGATATCTGGGTTTATATAGGGTCCTTACAAATCAGAAGCTGTGAAGTCTTACTTTGAACAGTTCCCACATTATGCAGAAATGAGCGCCTTCTCTTCAGAAATCCAATCAAAAGCTCACAAAACTGTAAGAGTACATTCATATTGCATCTTTATCTTGAACTGGGTTTGTGTTAAATTACCGTTGTCTAGATGGATGAAAAATCTCACTGCTGATATAATAAATTAGTCTGTTCATGGTGCTGGGAATCAAATTCAGGGCCCTGCACTTAACAAGAACAAGAAATCTACCACTAAGCTACCTCCCCAGGCCAATGGCACAGCTTTTGGCTAGATAACGGAGGAGGTTAATCTTGATGCTTTAAGTATTCTTTTATGTTTAAAAGGATGAATTGGAATCCAATAATGCAGCAAACTAAAACTCTTTAGAGAGTTTATGAAAACCTAGAGTGTAAAATATACTCATCGACCTGAATTCATTGTTGCCATTGTTTTCAGAAATTTGCTTTTTCTATGTAGTTTGTCCATAGAAATATCTATAAGTTAATACAAATGACTTAAAGCAAAGAACTCCAGAAATTACATTGGAAAGAGGAATCTAATAACATGTGTATATCAAGAGCACTTCCAGGGAAGGAGCAGTATTTCAAATGAACCTTAAGGCAGAGATTGGGATTATGGTAGGGAAAGAGGACCACAGCCCAGATTCCATAGGCTCACCTAGACACAGTGTGTGGGTAGATCCATACCTGTAAGGAAAGGCTTTACATGAACAATAATCCCCATCGTCAAGGTGGGAAATAGAAAAGACCTCAATCAATTAGAGGCCATAGATTACCAAGTGCCTGTGTACCAGAGAGGCTGATGGGAGGGTGTACATGAACGAAGTACATTGTATATAAATATGTGTGAAATTGTCAGGGTGAAATTCACTTATTGCATCTAAATAACATAGCATTACAAATTTGGGAATAGATTTTATAATTGAAAATGAAAATGTCAATAAGTATATTACTTTTTAAGTTAAGGAACTGGAGAAAAATGGTCTTGATTAAAAAACAAAAGTGAAAATCTTGAGTTTTTTTTATAATTATGAATCTGAAATGAAGAGACAGGTCCAGGAGTGAGTGTGGTAAGGGAGACACTGGGGGTGATTTTGTTTCCTGAAAATTCAGGAAGATAGGAGATGCATGGGCAGAACCTTAGGAAAATGATCATGTTTTCTAGAAGTCAGGATAAAACCAAAATCCTTGTGGAAGAAACTGAAAATGTCTCATGAGAGGAGACAAAAGACACTTTATGGGGGAAGTAGGAGAATCTATGGGATATGGAGGTTGAATGGGCAAAGTTGGGGTGTAGTGGTGCAGGCAGGGACGGGGAGCAGAGAGACTGGGGAGAAGAGGAAGTTGGGGAAAGGGTCAACCCAACTTAATACGTATAAAGATGCTACAAGGAAACCTTCTATTTTGTAAGCTAAAAAAAAAAAGCAATTTTTAAAATGTCCTTTCAGGGGCTGGGAAGATAGCATAGTTTTTAAAAGGACTTGCCATGAAAGTCCGATGACCAGACTTGAGATCCCCAGACTCATGTAAAGTCAGACACAAGAAGTGCTCATGCATAGACAAGGTCCCCACGCCCCCATGGCAATAGGAAGCAGCATCTGAAAACTCCCCAAGGTCTGTAGTGTGAACACTAATTAAGACCTTATCTCAAACAAGGTGGAAGGTGCCAACACTCTGAGGTTGACCTCTCACTTCCTCACGTGTGATACACATAGTATATAATGGGTACAATAACAATATATATACACACCACAAACACATGCCAACAAGGTCATTCCCGTATAATTTTATTTATGTCAGAAAAACGGAGAAAAGGTTTTTATGGAGTACTTATAAGAGGTCAAGATTTAGAAATGGTGAAAAGTGTGAAGACTCATAGGCAGCAGGATCATGAGTTTGACTCCAGCTTGAACTCCATAGCAAGATCCTATCTGAGGTAAAACAGAGAAGCTAAAGACTGAGGGAGAAAATGAAT
>PVHP010037207.1:0-17552 GCA_004024765.1 Zapus hudsonius
CTATGAAGCGTATGACTATAATGATGGGTAAAGCTAAGGACATTTACTGAGAAAATTCCACTCCAGAGAATTCCAATGACCAGTTTTGCTGAGTCATCAACACTGTAATTACTCACTATGCGCACTCACTGACCTCCATTTCTTTTCTGAATGAGAAGTTTATCTTCGTATTGTTTTTAAAAGTAGGAGCTTTTTTACACACCATTAGGTTTTAAAGAAACTACAGTCTTTCAAAAACTGAGATTTGAGAAAAACAATTTAGAAAATGAGAATAAATACAGTACTTCCGTGACATTGATTTTTGTCTAAAATTTTGAAATATCTTAATAAAACTCTGTTTTCTGGGATGTTATATTTTGTTACATCAGTGTGTTTGTTTTGTTGTTGTTTGATTGAGATCTCTGCCGGCCATGAAGTATAGTCAACTACCAAAGTCTCCAACATGGATACTAATAGTGAAGAAGTGTCATTAACTACACGTGGCACCTGAAACATTTCACTCTTCAGAGGCTCAGCATTGCCATGACAAATGCCATATGGTTGTTAATGTCACTGTTCATATTGAAGCTAATGTTAGGATTCCTATCAGAAATTTCATAATGAGGGAACTAACTTTTCTATTAATATTTTTAAGTACTTAAAGTAATAGGGTAGTGAGATTTTCACAAGTATATTAAAGTATTATGTATTATGGAAAAAGGGGCAATGCACTTTGCCTTTTTAATCTACATCTGAGTGTATCATACCATGAGTGTATAAATTTTGCAATGACATTATGTTAAACTAACTTCTAGTTTCTGCTTCCTCATGTAAGAAACTTGAAGACCATACTACTAGAAAAGCAACCACTCTCCTGAGATTTTTAATGATATGAGGACGTAGGACATTCACTGTGTCTGTTGCAGTCAGCTTTCTAGTTGCTGTGCAGAAAGAACCCAAACAAAAGCAGCTTGTGGAGGAATGGGTTTATTTGGCTTACGGACTCAAGGGGAGACTGCATTCTGGCAGGGAAAATGATGGCATGAGCAGATGGGTGGACATCACCTCTGCCACAGCACTGCAAACAGTGGCAGGAAGGTGTGCCAAATACTGGCAAGGGGAAGCTGGCTTATAACCCCAAAAGCCTGCCCCGAACAACACAGCTCTAGCGAGGTTGTAAAATCCAAACTGCCATCAGCTGAGGATTGATTACCCAGAACACATTCATTTGTTTGTGGGGGACACCGGATCAAACCATGACAGTACCCAACATTGGAGAATAGCTGGAGTCCCTGCTCATAAGAATATATTTTCAAAAAAATATCTGCAGGAACCAGTGCCAGGATATAAAACCTGAGTTATAATTTATGAAGTGATGGAGACTCCCTTTGGACAAATCTGAGAGTTAAAATCTCCAGAAGAACTATGTTAGAAAGGTCACATACAAGTTTTGAGTTTTGTGTCCAAAAATTCAACCAGGTTCTTCCAATAAATATATGATTAAAAATCAGCTTGAGCATCCATCAGGAAAAGGGTAAGGAAACACTTTGAAATATTCCAGAGCAATATGTTTTTAATAAGGGTACAGTCAGTAGAAATGATTTAATCAGAGCAAGAATATCTTGAGTTTTATCAGAGGCTTACTAATGAGAAGAGAGCCTACCCTAGCCATCCAGTTCCTCTTAAGGAATGAAGAAAAATGAAAACATTCATGAAATTCAGTCTAGAGAAATAGACTTTTTTTTTATTTTATTTATTCATTTTCAAGCAGAGAGATACAGAGAGAGAGAGCGAGAGCGAGAGCGAGAGAGAGAGAGAGAGAGAGAGAGAGAGAATGCACTAGGCCCACCACCTTGTGGGTCTGGCTTATGTGGGTCCTGGGGAATTGAACCCAGGGCCTTAGGCACTGGAGGCAAGTGCCTTAACCGCTGAGCCATCTCTCCAGCCCTAGAGAAATAGACTTTAAAGATTGGCACTGATCTGAAACTATAGACATGTCTACTTTTCTTATCCCTTTTCATCACAGTACTAAAGATCTATACATAAAAATTATTTTATCCTGGTATACCATGTCTAGGTATCAAGCAAAAACATACAAAACATACAAGAAGGCAAAAATATAACTTGAAAAACAAGTCAACATCAGAAACACATGGCAGAAACATTGGAATTATCAGACTCGGAATTTAAACTTGGATTAAGTAAAAAAGGACTCTAGTGGGAAAAGCAAACTGTGTGCAAAAATGGGTGGATAATGTAAGTATGGAGTTGGAAAATCTGGTAAAGATCCAGAAAGAAAGTTTAGAAATTTAAAAAAAAGTGTAGCAAATGAAGATTGCCTGTGATGGACTTATTCATAGATGGGCTATAGCTGATGAAAGACCCTCTCAGTTTGAGGATACACCCACAGAAAACTCCAAAACTGAAAGGTGAAGAGAAGAAACATTGAAAAAGAATATCTGAAGACTGTGGAATAACTTTAAATGGCTGTAGACAGAGGAAAAGAAGAAAAAGGAGAAAGAGATTTTAAAGAAAAATGAAATAATTTTCCCCAAATTAATGTCAGACACCAATTCACAGGTCCTAGAAGTTCAGAGACATTTTTAGGCATATTCCACCCCAGTATAAAAGGGCTCATTTTTCAATATCTTCACCAACACTAGTTTTCAGTCTTTTTGCTAGTAGTATCCATTACTTGCCATGGGTAACAGTGGAGTGATGGCTCATTGAGTCTATGATTATCACAAGCTCTGTTTCTTTATTTACCTTTTAGCCATCTGTATTTCTTCTTTTGAGAAAAGTTGATGCAACAACATGGAAACCAATAAACAACTGCCTCAAAAACTTAAAGACAGAACTTTCATAGGATCCAGGAATCCTGCTACTGGATATATAGTCAAAAGGTACAAAATCACTTATCAAAAAGATACCTATACTCTCATATTTACAGATGTACCATTCATAATAAACGAGACATGGACTCATTGTCTATTCTATATTATAGCATAAAACAATGCGAGAATGTGAGATATATTTTAAAATAACTAGAAAAAGAAGAATGTGAAGTTTCCCAACACAGGGAAACACTCCTTGTTTTAGGATATGTAAATGCTAGTTAACCTGATTTGACCATTATTCATTATTTTTAAGCCAAGTAATTGTACTTTATCCTATGGATATGTATGATTTTTTTAAAGAAAATATTTGGGGGTTGGGATTTAAACAAATAAATTTTAAGGGGACACATCATTTAGCTCATAAATATATCATCAGCAAAATACTATTGGGAATGCAAAATGGTATAACCACTTTGGAAGACAGTGTGGCAGTTTCTTACAAAACTAAACACATTGTTATAACACAAAGGCAAAACTATGGAGATATATAGATATAGATATAGATATAGATATAGATATAGATATAGATATAGATATAGATATAGATAGATATAGATATAGATATAGATATAGATATAGATATAGATATAGATATAGATATAGATATAGATATAGATATTGCTAAAGATTGTTGATCCACACAATACTGGGAAAGAGAAAAAAATGAATAGATGGAGCACAGAAAAATACCCTGCATGATACTAAAATGTATAAACTCAAGAAGAGCCCTTCACTTAAACTGTGAATTTCAGGAGATTAGGATGTATTAGTGTAGGATTCTTAATTGTTAGCAAATATAAACTTATTATGTGAAATGTTGGTAATGGGGAAGTTTGTACATATAGGAAAGAGCCATAAGGGAAATTTTGTAGCCTTCTTCTAAATTTTTCTGTGAATTTCAAACCATTCTATAAAAAAATAATTGTAATGACACGTATGAATGAAGATGACATGTTGAAGCCCATCAATTCATATGCTAACTGTTCGAGGTACTTCACTCACTGCTGGGACCACATCCTCATAAGCAGCTCAAGTGCTGTGGGTTTATCAGTTCCTTTCAAGGAAGGCATGGCGACAGGCTCAGGATGTGAGCTGGTCACATTACAGCCAGTCAGGAAACAGAGAACAATGAATGCTGGTGCTCAGCTAGTGCTCCACTTTCCATAGAGCCCAGAACCCCCAGTCGATCTATCAAATTAGGTGGGGAAGGTTAACATCACAAGTACATCCCTTGTCAATTTGATTCAAACATATCACTCCTCCTTCTCCTTGCCCCTACAGGCGCAAGGCCATTTCATAATCCAAAATGCATTCAGTACATCTCTCAAAGTCCCATAGTCTTTAACAGTCCCATCTCTATTTGAAAGTCCAAAGTCTAGTCTGAAACTCAAAGCCATTGCTTAAGTGATAGCCCCTGAAAAATTCATCAGCCAGTTACAGACTTCTATTAAGATTTGATACAGAGTAAACTTTCCCAATCCAAAGGAGAAGAATGGGAATATTACAAGGAATGTTTAGAACAAAACAAGACAATGCTTGGTATCAAGAGGAGGCTCTGGGTACTTTATCCTGGGACACATCTTGATTAGTTCTACCATCCTATAAATTCTATGAAAACAGACACATCAAAGTGGAAGAGGGACTAGCTGAGAAGAAGAGTTTCATTGGGTGAGAAACTGGGAGGGGCGAGAGAAGGTAATGAGAGGAGGTTATGACCAAAATACAAAAAAAAAAAAAAGACCCACGTGTAAAAATTATCAGTAAGTAAAAGGACTGTTTATGCCACTGTAAACACAAAGAGAAATAAAAATAAAATTCTATCACATATTGTAAACACATGAAGCATACAGGAAGCAGTAATTTGAGCTGTCATTGGAAAGTGTTAACCAGATTAGGATCTTATTTCTTTCTCTATGACTTTCTGCGTAGATTTATTGGGTAGATTCAATATTGTTTCCAAGAACATATAAAAACTAAAGGAAAAACATTTCACTGTCCAAAAATTTTGATATGAGATAAATTAAGTTTAATGAAACATGAGGAAATACTGGATGACTGGAATTATTAAGAATCGTGACTTGGGTCTCAGTACACCATTGTTAAAACCAACATTGTATCAATTAAACTTCTCAAATGAAGAAATTCAGAGGGCATACGGTCACACACAAGGCAGTTGACTTGTATTGAACAGTGTTTGCAATGACCCAGGAATCAGATATATGAAATTCAACTTTCCTTCTTATACCATTTTTGTTGCCAATTGGAACGAGGCTCTTTCCTTATCTATAGAATATTTTTTATGCTTGCTTACTTACAGAGTCATTAGATTTGATTCCCTTGTGAATACAAAACAAACTAGAAGCTATTAATTGCATATGCATATAGACCATTATACTTTATTACAGCAATTTCTTCAATAATTCATCTTCTCTGGTCTCCAGGGGTCAGGTGAATGCATCATTTTGGGGCAGAGATGTTCCAGTGCATGAGAACTAGGTGAGACTTCAGTCTGTGTTCTTGTTCCTAAATGGGTAGCCTAGAGCAATGCTTCAACCTCTCCGTCTTCAGTATCCCCACAGATCTAAAATAATAGAATGGAAAAGTAGTTATGTGATGCTTTTCAAAGCAAAATGTTTCCAAGTAAGGAGAATTTGTGTCTTGAAGTGCATGATAAAAGTGTAGTGACTCATGTTAGGATGTTCAGCTTATTATAGAAAAAAACAACTACAGCCTATTTGAACAAATAATAAGTATGTCAGATACACAAAATATTGGTTATTCTATAAATATAAATTTTATTTTCTAATGTGAAGAATGAAAGCAAAAACTATACATACATATATATACATATATGTGTATGTGTATACATACTCACACAATATACACACACATATATGTGTGTGTTAAATCATTATTTCTGCCTCTTGTCTGACTTCTGCATTACATTTCTTAGGAATCAAACATGTTTTCTCTCCACAGTTGGCAGTGATGTAACAGACTAGTTATTCATATCAACAGTTGGTTTCCAGGCTCCCATCCATGTCCCATTCTAACAAAAGCTCTTCATTTCCTAATCTATTGTTTTGATAGAATTGCTGCTTGTCCTGCTTGTGCAATGATTGGTTTTAAAAATTAATCCTTCACTCATGCCCAAATGTTTTATAGTATTAATGACCCAGGAAAACCAGCATGAGTTCTTCCACAAAATTTCTACTGTACCTTATGTATAAATTATGACTGTTAATTTATTATGGGTTTGGGCATGCTTTTAAAACTACGTCAACTTCCTGAGAACATACTGTGGAATCTTTTGTAAATTAAATCATTTAAATAATTTAGGTGAGTGATGAAAAAGTGACTTTTAAAAAACATGTTGGTAAACCAATGTCGCATTGTGCCTCTTTTGTATTTATTTTTCTCTCTGGAGGTCATCAGATATTATCCAAATTTAATATCATAACACAGAAAAATAGCTCCAAATGAGATTTCTAAATATTCTTTAAGCACAATGGGATTCAAAGTATAACTTTGTATTTGCATATCATGTGAACTGTCATGTAGCTGTCTATCATGGGAAAACTTCCTGTGCTACACTTTTGGTGGCATTTGAAAGAAATTACCAAGTTATTCCAAGACCCTCAGAAAGCACCCTCTTTCCAAAGAGTTTGCCTTGTGCCAGGTTTGGGACAGAAACAAGTCTCGGAGCTCTAACTTTCACCTTTTTCTTTAAGACACTACTGTTATACTGTACTATATTTATTTCTTCACATTCTTCTCCAGTGCTGGACCAGAAACTCCTTAGGACAGGGTCCATGAAAAAACCAACTTTATAGACTTATGAGATTATGAAATTCAGTGCATATGAAAATTGATGTCTTCTATGATTTTATAACTTTATTTTTGTGTTATTAACCTCCTCTGGAGACTGGAAAGGCATTTCAAAGACTTTTGCCTGTCACAAACCCAGGACACACTTCCATTCCCTCCATGATCCTGACACCAGCCCAACTCCACAAAGCCTTGCTGGAAAAAACCAACCAATTCCTCAGAGGGGCACCTAGCAGACCACACATACAGGTGCCCTGCTCTGGTTGAAAATAGCATGGCCCTCATTAACAGCTGGGCTTCAGCTATGTCCTTTTATTTGTTCAGAGGATTTTTAGGATAACTTCTGAGGAAAGAAAAAAATAACCCCAATCAAAAGCAAGGATTGTGCAGGGAGCGAAGACAATGTGACAACTTTTTGCCGGTGAATTAGCTCCTAAGATGTGCAGATGAATGCAGAGACATAAGGCATACCACACTTAAATAGAACAGGTAATAACAAGGATCAGAAACCTGTGACAAAACTCCATACTTATCCCAAGACCCCCACATCTTTAATTCAGGCCCTCCAACTCCATTCCACTGTGCTATTTAAGCCTGCAAACCTGAATGGACAGGAGAAAACAAAAAACTGTAGAAGTCCTGTGGTATTGCCCTAAGTAGCATTGAGGGGAGGATGGATTTCACTCCCAGTGAGGAGAAAGCCTCCCATGGAATCATTCAGAGAAGTGAAGAAACAGAAGCCTTGATCTCATTTCCCAAGGGATGCCTACTTATCCAATCAACTTTGACAGCTCCCCCCTAAGATTGTGTACTCAAGGGGAGTAGACAGGGCGGGTGGTATATACACAGAAGGAAACTACACAACCCCTTCTTCTTGGGTTGGCAAAAGTATGATTCTTCGGGGTCTTGCATATGTAGCTGAGAGGAGAGGAGCTCAAACTAACCTGCCAATACCAGACCAAGGAAGGCTGACTACCAGGGAAGGTGCCCTGGCTTACTGTCAGGCAGCAAGGACTAACCTAGTCTCCACCCTGTGTCCATGCCCTACTCATTAAGCAGCTGCTTGGGAATTCACTGGTTCATGTTAATAGTCTAATTTAAGCATGCCTGCACTATTGATTAGAGCCTGAATGTTCCAATCAAATCTCGGGAAAACCTTTACCCGCTTGGTTTCCTAAGCAGTTTCCAAGCTTGTACCTTCTCCCCATATCCATCCCTCAGGCCTTAAAAACTTCACAGTAAGAAGGATCCAAGAAAGAGACTTCCCTCCTGATAAGGATATTTTTCTACCTTGATCTTCATTTGCTCTCCCAAGGCTCTGGTTCTGGCAAGGAAAGCGGTTTGTACTTTCAGAGGGCATACCTCCTGGAAAAGCCAATCTTTAAGAAAAAAAGTTCTGAATTTTAAAAAAATCCTCTTTCCTCTTCCTCCTCAGTAGTTAGGAAGAGGATCACTCTTAGCACTCACAAGTCCCCCAGACCTGGTTTGCTCCCCACAGGCCACAGGCAGCTGAGCTGGGTCAAAAGCTACTTATGGCCAAGCCTTCAACGTTCAGGATGAATTTAGCTTTTCCTCAGGCCAGTCTCCCTGCTCTGCCCATAGTCGCATACGTACACACGTCCATGGCCTAGCTAATACCCACAGTCACCATGAATATTGGACCAAGGGCACAATTTGAAATACAAAATACTAAATTTGTTATTCTCAAGAAAGCTAAAAAATTGACCATAAGAAACTCCTTAAGCAATGTAACCACAATGAGCCAAGCATGTCATAAAATATTTGAATTACATTTTAACAAACAACTTGGACCAATAATATCAATTTTGTGTTGGAAATTACATCTTTTTCTTTCTAAAAGTCTACGGAGTTTTTTCTTGTTTTTTTTTTTTTGACAATTTCATACACGTCCGCAATGTATTTTAATCAGTCATCCTCCCCTGAACCTCTTGACTCCTTCCCACTCCCTTTCTTCTTTTCCATCAGTCTCTGTCCTTCTGTTGTAACCAGTGAGTCTAATGCTTTAATACTTTTATTTATTTACAAGAGGAGAGAGAACATGTGCGCAAGGGCCTCTTGTTATTTCACATTCCAAATGCTTGTGCCACTTTGTGCATCTGCTTTATGTGGACACTGGGGAATTGAACCCTGGGCATTTCAAATAAGTGCCTTTAACTACTAAGCAATCTTCCCATTCCCTCAATAAGTTAATTAGGCTTGCTTGCATGAAGCATAAATGGCAGGGGTGGGGTGGGGTATTATTTACTGGAGTTTAGGCTATAACACTGAGGAAAATGGTGCTTCCTCCCTGGCAACACAGATAATGCCAGTAGCTCCTCCGGGAGGCCTCATGAGCTCCTCGCCAGTCTGTGGTGGAAATTTGATCTTGTGTAGTTCTGTGAGTTCACGAGTGTCTGGAAGACAGCTTTCCACAGCACTCTGCCTGATCCTCCAGCTCTGAGATTCTTTCCACCTCCTTGTATGTGTGTGTTTGTGTGTGTGTGTGTATGCATGTGTGTATGTGTATATGTGTGTATGTATGTGTGTGCATGTCTGTGTGCAGGTATGTATGTGTGTATGTATGTTTATGTATGTATGTATATGTGTGTATGTATATGTGTGTATGTGTGTATGTGTGCTTGTATGTGTGCATGTATGCACATGTGTATGTATGTGTGTATGCATGTGTGTATGTATCATTTTGGGAAAGAGAAAACCAAAAATACACTGTTCTCCATATAACCCTAATCTAAAGCATTTAGGATAGAATCAACCTTTTTCCTACCAATTCTGAATGTACTGCTCTCTCTTCACCAATTCCTATAGCCACAGTCTCAAAGGAGTCTTTGTGAAGCATCAACTGTCCTGAGGAAATTGTTCGAGGTGTTCCATATGAAGAGAATCAGGCCTGTGCAGAGACACATTGTTTTGATGTCCTGGATGAATGTGGGGTTTCAGAGATGGAAGGCCCATCAGGTAAGCCTCAGTTACTTTATCTATGACATATGGCATTAGTTACCTTCTCATTGCTGGGACAAAACACCTGACAAAAATTTGTTTAAGGAGAGAAGGGTTTATTTCAGCTTCCAGTTCTAATTTAAAGTCTTTTGTGATGGGTAAGGCATTGTGGCAGGAGCTTGAAGCAGAGCTGGCCACATTCATCCCACAATGAGGAAGCAGAAGGGGATGAGTTACAGTGCTCAGCCAGCTCTCTCCTGTTTATACATTCCAGAGCCTTGGCCCATGAAAAAGATACATCCATTATCAAAGTAGGTCTTCCCACCTCAATTAACTTAATCAAGATTCCCTCCCTCACCAGCAGGCCCAAAGGATAATCTATCATCCTTCACAGGTAGTTACAAATCCTGTCAAGCTGATAATCCATATAAACCAACACAAATACAATAATTCGATCACACTCAACATTACACGGACCCTGTAATACATGAGGAGGCAGTGTAGCACAAAATAATTTTAATAGAGTCTTGGCATATAAATTTGTAACTCCACAGCCACAGCCATTCAATCAACTCAGGATAAGCCAGTGAGACAGAAACCAATGATTCTCGACACAAAAACCCCTAAGCTTACAACATTAAAGCATCCTTAATCCTCACCCACCACGACTCAGGGAACTGAGCGGAAAAGGGGGCAGAAAGATTGTGAGAGCCTTGGTGGGGGAGAATATCAGAGGCATGGCAACCCTCAGTAACAACACACTTGGGTCATGAGAACCCGGCTGAAGACTAGGCTATCCATGGTCCCCTACCACAAAGACTGATACAGATGGCCCATGGAGGAGGATATCCAGCTGAATGGGGATGGGGAAGGGGGCAATGAGGAATTGGGGATAACAACTCATTATTGGCCCACTAAACAATGTAACTCATTATGGACAATAAAAAAAATTTGTAACTCCATAATCAAACCGAAACTGAAAAGAATCTTCTAGATAATTTCACTTTAATACTTAATGCTATTCAAATGAAAAGTGCTTTGATTCAATAGGCTTTGAAAGATGACTAAATGAAACATCACCAGTCTTGCCCTTTTGGCGTTCATCTTGTTATTTACACTCTTGGTTTTGTCTAGCAACTGATAAATTCATATTTGGCCTCTGAAATCACCTGAGGAAACAACAAAGAGGTTTGTTTATACATACATCAAAACATCATCAAGATTCCGATGATCTGCTATGCTGGCAACCCCAAGAGAATATAAGGGGAAGAAAAGGTGATGAAGAAGACATTGTTTCCCTGTTTGATCACATTTTAGCAAAACAGCAAAATTCAGCACTGCTTAGCAGCTTAAAAGTTTTAACAGTTTATATTTGCAATGGAAACAAGAAACTGTTTCCAGAGAACTCTTTTTTTTTTATTCTGGGTGGAAACAATCTGCATTGCTCACCAGCAATATGGAAATCACATTTGGCCAAGTAGCAGTCCAGGCTGCATTAAATAAGAAATGCATTGAGAACATTGCATCTGTAAGAGGGGAAGAGAGTAAAGATATATATATATATATATATATATATATATATATATATATATATATATATATATATATATATATATAGAGAGAGAGAGAGAGAGAGAGAGAGAAACAAAGAGAGGGGGCTCCAGGGGCTCCAGACACATGCACCACTGTATGCATCTGGCTTTATGTGGGTAATCAGGAGCTGAACCCAGGTCATTAGGCTTTGCAGGCAAGCACCTTAACTGCTGAGTCATCTCTCCAGCGCCAAGACATTTGAAGTATTCTGATCATAACCCTGTCACCCCAGAGATGAGCTTTTTATTGGTCAGTTACAAATGTAACTGACAGATATATACAACTACTTAAAACAACTTCAAGAGATTAACTATTGTTTGATCTTAACTCTAAAATGATTACCATAGAACTGGTGATTTAGGAGTCTGGGTGGAGTGTGATGACCCTCCATTCTAGTTATTCACCCCATAGAGCAATTTCTCCTGCAACACACTCAGGCCACCTCTCCATCCTTGTGGGCTGTTGGTCGATCCTACTTTGACTCTTAAGATCAAAAAAAAAAATCTTTAAGAAAAAATAAAATAAAAACTTTAAGAAAATGAGTCACTGGAAATTTGATGGTGATATAGCACTTTAGAGACATGGAGATGCCCACAGACATGGAGGGAAGAAGCCCTCTGCCAGAGCAGCGCAGGTCCCAATTTAGGTGACTGTTGATGAGGTTTATGCCTCCACAAACAGATATACAGTGTCTAACTGTTGCTGTGCAGAAGAGAACCCAACAAAAGCAACTGATGGGAGGAATTGGGTTTATTTTTGTTTACAGGCTCAAGGGGAAACTCCATGATGGCAGGGAAAATGATGGCATGAGCAGAGGCTGAACATCACCTTCTGGCCAACATCAAGCGGATAACAGCAGCAGGAGAGTGTGCCAAGCACTGGTAAGGGGAAGCTGGCTAGGCCAGCCCCTAACAACACACCTCCAACAAGATTCCAATTCCAAAATTGCCATCAGCTGGGGATCAGAATGCATGTTTATGGGGGATACCTGGATCTTCCAAAAATGAGCATTGTCAGCAGACAAGTATATCCAGGGTCAGGGACAGTTGGGACTTTCTTCATCTCTAAGGATTCCTTAAAGGAGGTTCAACCTGGTAGTTAAGCCTAATTTCAGAGAAAAAGAGAAATCCCTACTCCCTTTCTTTTACTTTTCCTAGATCAGTCAATACCAGATTGTCCAATGGAGATAAGTTTCTGGAGCCCAATCCTAGAGCAACAGTGCACATGAGACTGAAAGCAATTCAAACCTCCCCTCATCTCCACTTGACAGTCTATGGAGGGAAAAGCCATGCAGGTGTCCTCTGTGTCCTTAGTAAAGGACAATGTGGGAACTCCACAGTGACACTGGTTATGCTGCCCAATGGCTTCATAGTTAAGAAGATTGATGGCTTCTCATCATCTCATTTACATCCCACATCTGTGAGGATATATCGTTATGGTTGATGGAACTAAGAAGTTGTTGATGAAAACGTGGAGTCACATTCCTATCATTAACCATGTTTTGTTAGCTTGAGTAAACACTGCAGGAAGTTCTGTCTAATTCTCTAAGTGGATGTTGTATCTTTCTATCCTCGTATCAAATGGCCTCACAAGTCACACAGCTGGATTCCAGTGTGCCTGGGGAAAAAATTCTGTCTTATCGAATTAGTTCCAATACCTGGCACAAAATAACTATTCACTAATTTTTAATATTTAAGTCAAGATCGCATTTTTTCTTCAAAATAATCTACCATGAAACATTCCTTAATGTTACTTTTCTTCAGTACTTCTTAACTGTTCGTGACCCTTTTCTTGTATGTGTCTTGCCATACTAACTTGAATTCTCTTTAATGTTCCTTTCCATATCTGAAGCCTTGTCCTTCAGATCTTTTTTATCTCAAATCATCAGAAAGAACATCCACTTATAAAACAGGGAAATCTCCTTTTTATCTTTTCATAGCACCTTAGTTTGGAAAAGACCCTTCTCTTAAAAGATGACAAAGTTTGCAAAGTATAAAACTGAGTGCAGGGATGGGGAAATAGTTCAGTGGTTAAATGCACTTGCTTGCAAAGCTGGCTGACCCAAGTTTAATTCCCTAGCCCTGCACATAAAGCCACAAGAAAACCGGCATGCCCAAACACCACACCACACACACACACACACACACACACAAATAAATAAATAAATAAATAAATATTTTAATACTACTAAAAAAAAACTTTCTGGCATAAACTGGGCATAGGGGCACATACCTTTAATCCCAGCATTTTGGAGGCTGAGATAAGAGGATTGTCTTGAGTTCAAGGCTATTCTGAGACTACATAGTAATTAAGCCCAGCCTTAGCTAGAGTGAGACCCTGCCTTGAAATCCCCCACAAAAAAAAAACAAACTTATTGTCTTAAAGCTCCTTTCCTTTGATCATCCCTACCATACACTTTTTTGGGGGTGGGGGGTGTGTTTAGGAGTCTACTTACCATTCTGATTGTAATAATAAGACCTTTATAACTACTCTTCAAATAAATAAAAATTCCTTTTGATTTTTTATTCTAGTACCAGAGAATGTGTTTGTTCAACCAAAATGTAGGAAGTGTGCACAAAAGGTTCCATATGCCCATGTTTCCAACCACAACAATGACTTCATTTTAAAGAAGCAAATAGTGTAAATGCTGAGAAAGACAATCTTGATGGCATTAAATCTTTAGCTTCTACCCTCAGTAAAATATAGTTAATATATTTATAGTTAAATTCTCTGGTTAGTCCTTTTTGCTCACTGAGTAACTATTTATTATTATTTGCAAGTCACTACTCTATGCAAGGTACTTTGCTACACATTGCAGACAGAACTGTGATTAAGTAAGGTCTAATCCCTAACTCACAGGACTTGTGAGTCATTAAATCCAGTTTTTAATTCCCACTCTAATCATTTGTTTCTGAAATTGTCTTAATGGCATCCAAATCAATTCCAACTTGATTTTATTATGAATTATACTGCTGTAGACTTGAGATATATATCATCATGAAAATGTTATGATGAAAACAATTTATGATGAAGTCTACTTTTTAACACCTGAGTTACCACCCCATTTTGGATCTTGGTTTATGCCTCAAATACTTAAACTTTCTTGGGGAAAACTAACACAGCAACTTATGACTGTATTCACAACTTTAAAAATGCCAAAATTTGCTAAGCTTTTTTTAATCCTGTGTTTCAAGATAATGTAACTTGACATGGTTTTGTTTTTACTAATACTATTTTATTTCTCTACTCTTGAGTTTTCAGGGGGTATAGAATTTCACCTCATTTTCCTTAGCTGGGCATTTTACATAAAACATAAAATTCTGTGCCAGTGAGTAGCATTAGGTCACATTTCCAAAGCCCTCCCAACACTGATATTTGAAGATGGTAGCAATGATGATGATGTCTATTTTCAATGTACCATAATATTAGACAAGGGAAATTGGTTCATCTTCTACAATGTGACCTTTCCAAACCAAAAAAAAAAAAGAGCAGGAAACTCACCTGCTTAATATGGCATCAGAATCCCACTGCCTATAGGAAAAAGTTTCAATCAGTTTCCATGGCTTTATGTTTCTTTTTCCCCAGCCAGTGTCTTTCTACATTCACTACACATTGCTTGTTAACTTCACTTTTGCATCACTATACATTCTGAAGAACTGCCCAACTAACTTTCACATGAAGGCAAAATAACAGCTCCTTTCTCTGTTTGCCATAACACCCTTCCATTCCTGAAAGCATGAAGACCTTTCTTTTAAATGTTTTCCAAAAGGAAGGAGGAGGAGAAAGAAGAGGAAGGGGAAGGGACTGGGGAAGAGGAAGAGATAGAAGGAGGAGGAGGAAAGCAAGAACACTCCTTGGAGCTGACTGAATTTCACCACTGTTACACCTAGAAGTCCATCCTGTTGTTCACAATTCTCACAAAATCTATCCTACCCATTGTACTTTTTGTGGTCACTCCTAGGCTAATGTTCCTTGAGAAAAAGAAGTTGGTTTCACTAATCTTTGGATGGCTATTTTTCAATCCAATGCTACTTAACATTGTTATCCACTTAAAAGAAAGAAAAAGACCTCAGAAATTCTGAGTGTGACTTTAGATAAAACAATATATGCCTGACTTACACTATTTGGAATTAGAGCAAGGGAAAAACTAAAGTACAACCACTGAAGATGCAAAGTAGACTTGGAAGCTGACACGTGGTCTCCAGGGGCCCATATGGAAATCAAGCCATCATCCTGTCTGACCGTGAACATCTACCACTCAATACTCCATGACCTTGGGTAAAACAATATTGCTAAGGTAAGGTTGTAAAGTACCTAACTATCACAGATCATTTTTTTCTTCTCTATGCAAGTAATGGTTCATAAAATGAGCTATATAACATGCAGACATATCCCATAAATTTCTGCTTACAAAGAACTCTGTGAGGAGACAAGCAACAGCCATATTCACATGACTATATTTCTATGATTATCCTCCTTTAAAGCTTTGCTTTAGCTTTGATTTGACTCAGCTTCAGAATATAGTTGAATAAGACCTCCTAAATCACACATAAACTTCATATATTTTGTTGTAACATAGCAGTTTCAAACTTTCTGTTGATTTTATTGTTTATTTAACTCGAGTTTTTTTAAGGTTAGTGAGTACATTAAGAAGTTTAAAAGTCCTCCAGAAGCCACTGTTTCTCACAGCAAACAGTCCTCATGAAGACTAACCAGGCCTTGATGATCTCATCAAGGAGAGGCAACAGGTCCACAAACAGATAGGAAGGCTAGAAAATTGTAATACATTCTTTTCCTTTTCTCATTGTTAAACAACTTTATTCTTCATGTCTTATAATACTAAAATATCTCCTTGAACTACAAAGTAGGAGAAAACTAGTCATCCAATGAGGGGTTAATATCCAAAACACACGAGGAATTCAAGATACAAAACCAAAAAAGACCCAATTTTAAAATAAGCTAAAGACTGGAAGACACTTCACAAAAGAAGCCATATGATCAATGGGTATATATGAAAAAATGTCCAACATTATGAATCATCAGGGAAATAAATGAATGAAGCCATGATGAGATAACATCTTGACCCAGTTGGAATGGCTATTATCAAAAAGTCTAAAATAAATTCTGGCAAGGATATGGCAAAAGGGAAACTCATATGTTGTTGATATATATAAAATAATAAAGCCATTATGAAAAAGGTTTAATGAAAATTTCTTTTTAAAGTGAAAATATAAACATCATATGACCCAGTGATATCATTAATGAGCATATATCCAAAGGAAAGGAAAGGAAGAGAAGTCATTCTGTACCTGTACTTCCTCCTTATTGCACAGTACTGGTAACAGTAGCCATGATATGGAATCAGCCATGGCATGAATCAACAGATAAATGCATATATAAAATGTAGTCTTATGTAGTCTACATACACAATGTGATATTACTCAGCCATAAAAAGAATAATATATTGCCATGTGCAGGAAAATTGATGGGTTTGGACATCACAAGTTATTTTTTAAACCAGACATGGGAAAACAAATATCACCTGTTTGCATTCATTTCTAGAAACTGAAAATTAGCTCCCATAGGAGAATGCAATTGAATAGTGGGTTCAGAGGGATAGAAAGAAGTTACAAACACAGAGAGGAGGAATTCATTTAGATTTCTGTAGCACAATGCAGATACTACTGCCCATAACAATCTATGACATATTTCAAAATAACTAGGAGAGTACAAAAGTTTCCGCAAATAGAAGTGATTAATGTCAAAGGAAATTTTGATCTTCACACATTTGTATACAGTATCAACATATTGTACTATCTCCTACTGGAGCCAACTCCCCAGCCCCAGATGCCCGTTTTAATGTCTTTCCTTGGTTTCAGTCTGAAGAATCATTAACAACCTGCTCAGAAAGCATGAAAGGTACACAGACAGGAATTGAAATGATTAATATCAGACAATCTAAAAATAATCAAAGCATGTTTTGGTTCTTTAATTGTAATTCAATTTGTACTCACTGCTCTATGATTAAAATGTTCCTTTGAAATGATAATTCATTTTCTTCTCCTTACAAGGAAATCAATAGATAGAGTTTTACTTGCTTTCTGTCAAAATTGTCCCTTTCATACTGGTGACCATCTTCTACAACATTCATACTTTCATTAGTGAACTTTAATTTCTAATTACAAACTAAAGATGAATCATTAGATGCTTAGAAATCACTAAGTAAGCCGGGTGTGGTGGTGCATGCCTTTAATCCCAGCACTCGGGAGGCAGAGGTAGGAGGATTGCTGTGAGTTC
>PVHP010037208.1:0-17490 GCA_004024765.1 Zapus hudsonius
CCATAGACCAAACACACAGTCTGGCTCCTTAGTTCATACCCTTGGCCACTGGGCTGTGACTAAGGACAAATACTTTTGAAATGTTGGCCCTCGTTCCTTTTGATCAGAGGGGTGATAATAAAGGGGGGGTCTCCACAGTACCAAACAGTGAGGAAGGCAAGCAGAAGCCCAGAGGAAAGACACAGGATAGCATTGAACCTTAGGAACACTGAGTATCCTCGCTCTCCCAAAAATGAGTTGGTCATGTTTTGACATTTTGTTAATGCAAGTGCTATGCTTCTGTTACCTACCACAAATACACCATTACTGTGGTAATATAATTCTCCGTATTTATGATGTTAAGAAAGATCCATGTACATATACTCTCTCTCCCCTTCAGGAATAAGCTTAAATGCCAACCATCTACACTGAATACAAACTCACTCCTCATGTCCAAACACTGTAACTTCTTCCTCCTCTCAGCCCCATAAACTTTATCTAAAACACTCCCATGCTTTTTATCTTGTGTTCTAATCAGATGAACATGTCTGGTATTCCAACTGTAAATTCTCTACAGATAAATGTTGGTTTATCTTTATTGATCTACTACACAAATGAAGGACAAGTGAGCCTGGGCTGGAGGAAAAAACCAACAACCAGGATGGTCAGGATTCAAGGAGGGTCTTTTAGAGGTATAAATCATAAAGAGTAGAAGACAAACACTCTGGGTTGTCCCTCCTTTGCTTGCATGAGATCTTCGACTACTTTTGGGTTTCCTACAAGCAAGGCTCTATCGACAGGGTTTGCAAGGAAGGTGTACTCTGCCTGTTGCTTGCTTTTAGTTTTCATTTCTACCACTCCTGATTTTAAAGAAATGAAAATGAAGCCTGGGTACAATAAACCTTTGTGATCTAGGCACATAAAGATAAGAGAGAAATCGGAAATCGTATAGAGGAAATTTGGCAAGATAAGTTAACTGAAATCATGGGTGAAACAGTCACTCTGATTGAGCCCTAAATTTAGTAGAAAGCTTCCTGGTAGCCAAGGCAAAAAGCAAAACACAATGATGTTATTTGAAAAAAAATTTGTACCAGTTATCAGGAAAGACAGGCCCTTTCCCACAGCTGCTTTCTAGAAGGAATTATGGAGTCATTCCTTTAAAAAGGCTGGTGAGTAACACTGTGGGCCACATCCTTGACTCAAACCATCGCTAACCCAGCAAGGCTGTGGACAGGCCCCTGATCTGCAGAGGGCCTGCTTTGGTGGAGGATCGGAAAGAACTGGCAGCAAAGAGCCAGTCCTTAGCTGACACCCAACACCAAGCAGCTGCAGAAGTTGGCCAGTCCCATGGTGATGCGATGTTGCCTGATTGGATGAACGAAAAGCTCTGGTTGAAGCAGCTCTTTTCAATCTGGCATTAGGTGGGGCTGTTCTTCTGACAATAACTGCCCATTGGATGAAGCGCTTTCATAAAACAGATTCTTGGTCCCGAGTGTAAAAAGGAAGCCATCATGATAACCCTTAATACTAGCTTTGCTTTTCTGTTTACTATAGCAAAAAGGCATGTGCCAAATTCATCCAAAAAGTCATCGACTGTGTACAAGCCGAAGAGGACAGTGTTGTCCAGAGTTTAGAAAAGGGTTTCCTGAGGCTTTTTGGATGCTGATAATGAGTACTTCAGCTTTTGTTGTTCCATCATCCCTGCTTTTTTATACTCATAATAAAAATTAATTTTAATTTTTTGAGACCCTCAGGGTTTCACTATGAAGCCCAGGCTGACGTCAAACTCCTGATCCTCCTTACCTCTGCCTCTCAAGGGCTTAGATTACAGGGATCGACCACCATTCTCAATCGTAAGAATATGTTCATGCAAGTCAAAACTACAATGAGATACCATCTCACACCAGTAAAAATGCCCACTATCCAAAAAGTTTTTTTTTAAAAAGAAATCCAAAAAACTGATAAACTATGGAGAAAAGGAACTCTTATGCTCTGTTGGTGGGAAAGTATATTAGCACAGCCACTATGGAGAACAGGGTGGAGCTTGCTCAAAAAGCTGAAACCGATCTGCCATAGGATTCAGCTGTTCCCTTGCTGGAGGAAATTAAATAGTATCCAAAGAGATGCCAGTACTTTCTCACAACAGTTAAGATACAGAATCTGCCTAGATGCCCATTAAACAGATGACTGTATTTAAAATGTGGTGTAGGTACACAAAGGAGTGTAACTCAGCTATAAAAAAATTAAATCCTGTTATTTGCAGCAAAATGGGTGAGACCAGAGAACCAAGGGAGAAATATCAAGTGTTCTCTTGCCTACATGAAAACAATAAATAAATAAAAAGTCAACCTGGGAGCAGAATAGTGAATAGTAATGATAAGAGATTGGAAAGGGTGGGTAGGAAGAAAGGGGGCTTAGATTTGATCAGTATATGGCCTACACATGGATAGATATAACACACTGAACCCCATTAATATATACAATTAATACACATTAATAAAAATGAATTATGGGCTGGAGAGATTGCTCAGTGGTTAAAGGCACTTGCTTGCAAAGCCTGACAGCCTGGGTTCAAATCCCCATGAAAAACCAGATGCACTAAGGGCACATGTGTCTGGAGTTTGCAATGACGAAGGGCCCTAGTGCACCCAGGCTCACGCACCCTCTCTCTCTCTCTCTCTCTCTCTCTCTCTCTCTCTCTCTCTCTTTCTCTCTCTCTCTCTCTGTAGTAAGAATACATTTTAAATAAATGAATAAAAATTAATTAAAATGTTCTAAGCATTTTCCGTACAAGATTTGAAATGAAAAACACCATGAGCCCCATACAGCACTATCCAGTTGATGGTGATTTTGTTCGCTGTTGCCCAAGGGGGCTTTCCAGAGTTCACATGTAGGTCTTGTCCTACTCAGGTCATTGTTGAGGCTACACGGGAATCCGGTAGACTCTGAATACTCCTAAAAGAAAAAGTATCTCAAATGATAAATAAATTGTTCCCATCCCAGTGTCTGGGCTCAGTTTTCTCAGTGTCTGCAATAAAAAAATTTAGGACCAGGAGGAGCTGGATTCATTTCCCAGTGCCACATACAACCAGGCATGGTGCTGATCACTTACAGTCTCAGAAAGACAGGATGAGAAGTTCAAGGTCATCCTCAGCTACACTGTGAGGCGAGCCTTCTTAAACAAGAAAGAAGAGGGGAGAGGAGGGGAGAGGAGGGGAGGGGAAGGGAAGGAAGGGAAGGAGAGAGGAGGGGAGGGGAGAGGAGAGAAAAGCTTTGACCCTCAGTGGAGTTGGAGGAAACCAGGGCTTGGGCACGTCCTAGGAAAGAGGGAAAGAAGGTGTGCTGGCTCCAAGGACAGGCTCTTGATAAGAAGAGGACAGACAGGAGCAGGAATGGTGAGGAGGAGACTGTCATCTCAGAAGCTTGGCAGCTGGGGTTGCCAACACCAGCCAGGAGGAACTTGGGATTTCAGCAGTGCTGAGGGCTCTGAGTTGTGACTGGGATTGAGAGGAGGCATGGAGACGTGAATCCAGGACAGCACCATGCAGAGCCTTGAGTGTGGGGACACTGGTCAATCAGTTCTCTGAAGATGGGCCTGAGGAAAAGGCAAGAGGACAGGACAACGGGTGAAGGGGCTGAGAAGGAAACTGGCGCAACACCCCCCCAAAAAAAATCTCAGCCCCTTCTTTCTCCCCAAGCAGCAGCCAGCATCGCCCTTTCCTTCCCTTTGAAGAAAGCAGACAGAACATGCTTTGATTTCCTAACACAAACACTGAGCTGCCTGGAGAGATAAGGCCAGCATGGGGCTGCTTCAGCTTCTTGGGCGAGGGAAGTCACACTTCATATTTCCAACGTGAATGTCCAAGATGGGCTGGGCCTTGTCCATGGCTGAGAGCTGAGGGGTGCTGGCCGCCATATTCTGTTCCAGGTTGGGGGGGGGGGGGGCTCTGCCATTCAGGGACGGCTGGAGCTGTGGCCCTTCTCTGCCCCCTGAGATCAAAATGGAAAGGGCTGGATCCCCACAAAAGGGGCCATGGGGGAAACGGGGAAGGGGATGTCACCTCCCAGTGCTGAACACTAGGGAAAAAGACATTTCCTGTGAAGAAGCTGCCCAATTAAACTGAGAGCCTGGAGGGAGAGGCCACAGGAGGACCCCTTCCAGTTGCCTCCAGGTCTGGTGCCTTTGGTCAGAACTTCTGGGGACACGAGAGCAGTCAGGCACCCTATGTTCTGAGTGCCTTTCCTAGGCTATCTCACTTAATCCCCCTCAGCAAACCTCTGAGGCAGGTACAACCATTAACTCTGTTTACAGATAAGGAAGCCAAACACAGGGAGGAGCCAGGATGGCCCAAGGTTGCCCACAGTTCACTGGAGCCAGCCTGAGCTGAGTTCCTGGGTCCCCACCCTCTCACCACAGCTGCCTAGCTTCCCACACAGGCCTCCGACTACCCCACCCCCAACAAGACATCCAGGTGTGATTCTTGCCCTCTGGGCCTTCACCATAGCTTGTTTCCATGGGTAACTGGTTGCCCCCCCTACTATGCATTAACCCCCCTCCACTGATCCTCTTCTATGTCCCCCACCTTCCCACCTCCGATGCCCCGAAGTACAACCGTTTGTCATACAGGGAGAGCTCAGCCAACACAGTGGTCTCATAAGATTATTATGGTGCTGAAAACCTTTTAATTACCTAGTGAGGTCATAGCTGTCCTAGAGCCATAGTGCTTCGCAATAGTCACACATCGGAGAAGATGCTGGGGCAGAACAGAAGTGTCACACCTAGGATTAAGTGCAATACCTAAGACTTGACAGAGACAATAAAGGACTATGGTTTATTTACCCCTCACTCACCTATGGTTTTTATCACTTCCTTAGAGTATTTATTCCATTTACTTTTTAAGGTTCACGGTGAAACAGCCTGTGATGCCACCCACCACAGCATCTGCCATTTTCTGCTTCTCTTAATTGCCTTGTCTTCTCCCAAGCAGTGCCCCCTCTTTTGCTCACAGTAGCTTCTGGACTGCCAGGCTACACTATGCATACAGCTGTATAGACAGCCCGAGGGGTGTGGTAGGTTTACAAGTACACGCTGTGATGTTTGCACAGACACAGCCTTGCTTGACACTTTCACACTTTTCTCAGAACATATGTATCAGTAGTGACACACATACACATTCCTCTTTCCTCAGCTCACTAAAAAATCCAGTTCACATGACTTCTCCCCAAGGAAAGAATGAAAGAAAAATGAAGTATTCCCCTATGTCTGGCCCAAGTACTCTTTTTATTTTTGTCCAACTGGGCTTGCTAAACCAGTCTCTTGGGATTACATAGTGGAGTCAGGCGCCAGCAGCAACCCAAGGCTGTAACGCACACACAGTGAGGCAGGCACAGAGAGCAGATGTGCTCAGATGTACATGCCAGACATGAAGATGAAGAACTTGGGCAAAGCCTTTGGGGGCAGCATCCCACTCTCAGAACCAATGGGCACGATGGAGGCCACCAAGGAGATTTCAAGACACGAATCTGCAGAAACCTTGTAGAAATGATCCAAAGTGCCCAAAAGAAACCCATGTCTGAGTCATGAAAAGGGCCTCAGAAGCTGTAACTTGTCCCTGATCAAACTGTACCTCAAGAAGCGCTTGGTCATCTGCTTCATTGGTGGAATTGTTTTTATGTAATTTTTCCTGAATTTATACTTACTGAGCTGTCGTCTAAAATTACTTTCCCAGGGATGGATTTTACCTTTAAAGAGAGTCCAATAATAACAATAATTGTTGCCATGTATTGAATTCTAAGTGCTTTATGGGTATTTCCTCAGCAAATGGTCACAATGCCCCTGTGAGTTTGAGCAATTTTATAGATGGAATAATGGCTAGCTGTTGTCGAGTTGTTAACAAGCAGACTTTGGTCTACCTTTGTTTCTCCACACATTTTAAGCAGGGTGACATGCAGAGTTTGTAGACTTTTGAATATTTGTTCAATTAAGTTGAATAATATCTGAATGGCAACACCAGGAATTAAGAACACCATACCTCTTGACCCAACATTGAAAATGAGAGCATTTCTCCTTTACTACATAGTAATAAAAATAGTTCATATCCATCTGCCTTACTAGGCATCAAGTACTGAACCTAATGTATTGTCTTCATTGTCTAATCTGTCCCAAAAATCTTGTCATTTCCTCACAAATGTGGCTCAAATGTAGAGAACCCATTACCAAGGGAAATGGTGCGTGTGTGTGTGTGTGTGTGTGTGTGTGTGTGTGTGTGTCCTCTGATCTGTCTCTTCTTATGAAGCTGTCAGGATTCAGTGATAGAGGGCTCCACTCTGCTGAAAATATTCAACCTGATTCACCTCCCAAAGGCCCCACCTCTAAACCCCGTAGTCAGATTAAGTTTCAACATGAGCTTGTGAGGGAGCACACCATAATCAATCATAGCAGTATCTATGTTTCCAAACATATAGATATGTGTTACATATATACTATCTTTCTTCAGCATGGTATGCTTTTTATACTGAGCTACAACTTACTGATTGTTAACAATTCCAAGTGCCCTTCCATATGAGTACCTGTAGTTTAATATGAGTTAAGTTGTATCACAAAAAATTTCATATTTTGGTTTTAGTTTGTATTTACTTATGAGGTAGGGTGTGTGTGTGTGTGTGTGTGTGTGTGTGTGTGTGTGTGTGTGTGTAGATACTGGCATCACTTTTTGTGTCTGGTTTACATGGGTGGCTTGGGAACTGCATCCAGGTCAGCAGGGTTTGTGAATAGCACCTTTAACCACTGAGCCACGCTGCCAGCCCCCCCCCCAGCATTCATATTTTGAAGTCATAAACTCCAATACTATTAGTCATGGTGATACAAACCTGTAATTCCAGCACTCAGAAGACTGAGTCAAGAGGATTGCAGCAAGTTCAAGGCCAGCCTGAGCTACACAGTGAGTTCAAGGTTAGCCTAGGACATATAGCAAAATCTTGTCCCCCTGAAAAAAAATTTAACCTCAGAACTTTATTTAGAGACTGGCATCTTTGAGGAGATAATTAAGCTAGCAAGGCATCATAAAACTAGGCCCTAGTCTGATATCAGTGTGCCATGTGGGCACACACCTGTAAGCCCATCACTGGGGAGGCTGAAGGGGAAGGATCCAGAATTCAAGGTGAGTACTGTCTACATAACAAGGTCCTGTCTCCAAAAGAGGAGGAGGAGGTATCAGAAAATACTATGTAACTATTTCTTTGATTGAAAAATTCCTTTATTGAGGGGAGAGGAGGCTCACAAAAACTCATCAAAGTTATAAAACTCTTGAGGCCCAGAGAGTTTTGATCTATTTTTATTTATTTATTTCAGAGAGAGGCAGGTAGAGAAGAGTATGGGCTCACCAGGGCCTCCTGCCACTGTAAATGAACTCCAGGCGCATGCACCACTTTATACATCTGGCTTTACAAGGGTACTGGGGAATCAAACCCGGGCCATCAGGGTTGGCAAGCAAGCGCTGAGCCATCTCTCTAGACCCCCAGAGGTTTTTTAAACAGCAAACAATGGCTGGGGGAGAAGAAACTCTTCAGTGATATTAGCATCCCGCAAGGTGCACAGAGACGCAGCTTTTGTGAGTCATCAGCCATGCAGAGTTGAGCTTTGCAGTGATGCAGCTGCCCAAGTCATCCATGCTCCTGACTAGTTTGGAAATGATTCTATCCCAGCCGAGCTTGGTAAACGATAGCATCTTCGCCCTGCCATTGTTCTGTCTGGGGTGAGCAGGTGCTTTCTGTGTCTCCCCAGGAAAATCAATGCAACAGAAGAAAAGGGAGAAGGAAAGAAGACACAGAGCTGCACAGAATGAAGGCCATGTGAAGGCACGGGAAAACATGGCCTTCTACAAGCCAGGAGTTGGGCTCAGAAGAAATGAATACTGTTGACATATTGATGTTGGATTTCTAACCTCCAGAATTATGAGTAAGCTAATTTCTATTGCTTAAGGCACCCAATCTGTAGTAGTTAGTATGCCTTTATAAAACTGATACATGACTCTAGCATATTTATTTTTAACTTTCACATAGAATCCTACCTTATAATGAAGCATCAGAGATTAAAATAATTCCCTTTTGGATATATACCTAATCTCCCTGTCTCTGTCTCTCTCCTCCTTTTCAATTACATACATTGCTAAAATGATCATTCTTTTTTAAAATATTTTTTATTTATTTATTTGCAAGCAAAAAGATACAGACAAAGACACAGAGAGAGAGAGAGAGAGAGAGAGAGAGAGAGAGAGAGAGAGAGAGTATGGGCATGCCAGGACCTCTAGTCACTGCAATTGAACTCCAGATGCATGCACCACTCTGTGAATCTGGTTGATGTGGGTACTGGGGAAATGAACGGTCGTTAGGCTTGGCAGGCAAGTGCCTTAACCGCTGAGCCATCCCTCCAGCCCATAAAACGATCATTCTTAAAGGAACACTCTCATAGCTAAGTGAGTGTTTCTACAATTTTGACGCTAAGTAAACAGTACATTTTACATATAAGTCAGTACATGTAGCCTGAGAGCTTTGACTTTTTTGGTTTTGTTTTTTTTTTTATTTTATTTTATTTTTTCAAGGTAGGATCTATCTTTGCTTGCTAGGTTGCCTGCTTCTTGGATTGAATTGACCTTGCACATAGAGACACAGTTGAAAACAAAGGAAGAAAACATTATTCACATACTTAACTCCAGAAAAATGATGAACCTTTAGTTCTGTGGAAGCCAAGGAACCTGTCTGTCTCTAGTTTCAGTGTAGGGTTCATCATCTCTTGAGTTCCCTAAGCAATTCCTTTAATGTGTAGAGACCACACTCCAGGAACCAGGACGTGTAGCTATCAGTGCTAAATACGTCACTGGTGTCATTCCTAATGCATCCTGAAATAGTTCTGGGTTGAGGCAGGCCATGGCGTGACAGTGTGGGGGAGCTCTGCAAAGAGAGTTTCAAAGAGTTTAACATATCACCACAGGCTTGCTTCTAGCATAAAATATATCCCTCTCCTTATTTCTCGTGCCTAAAAAAGTCACTACCATTGGGTTTCAGAATGTTATTCCCTTGTTTAGAAACCAGCTTCCAGCTGGGCGTGGCGGCACATGCCTTTAATCCCAGCATTTGGGAAACAGAGGTAGGAGGATTGCTGTGTGATCAAGGCCAGCCTGTGTTACAGAATGAGTTCTAGCTCTGCCTGAGCTACAGTGAGACCCTGTGTTTAAAAACTAAAAGAGAGAGAGAGAGAGAGAGAGAGAGAGAGAGAGAAGAAAGGAAGGAAGGTAAGCATATTCTTCATGAATCCTTGCCTCAGCAACGAGCCTCAATTTTCTGGGCAGAAATGAGGCACACCACAATCTGGCCCTTCTCCCGTCACACCCCTACACCTATAAGGCACAGGGCCTCTGCATGCAGACATCTGTTTGATCACCTGCAAAGAGGCCTCAAATGTCATCGGCCTCATGCTTTGCTCAGCCAATTATACAAGTGGTGTCATCGTTAGCCGGTCTTGATTTTATAGGAAAATAGTAGGGAAATAATGAGTATTGAAAAGCAGAGAATAGAAGAAGAGCGGGGAAGGGCACGGCCCCTACCTCAAGGAGATTTCCCTTCCAAGTCACTCCACCCCCTGGCCATCTACAGCATCCAAATTTGATCTGTGGTTTAATCTTCCTCCTCCATGATACTTGTTGCACAACTTTGTACTATTGATCTACTTTATCATTCCCCTGACATCGACTATACACCCTTGAAGGATGAGAACCCTCAGATGGGCTCTACTCACACAGTGAACTGAACTGAAAATACTGCATGCCACTAAGTTTATTCACAGAAATTGAGACAGAAACCCAGCTGTTGAGAATTTCTTTTGAGATAAGAAGCCCAGGAGAAATTATTGTCAACATTTCTAGCCCTAAACCTATCAGGCTTTCTGTGGTAGTTTAAGTGTTGAGTGTCCCCCATAGTCTCATGTGTTTGTGATTAAGCCTCATACTTAATCCCCAGCTAGTGGAGCTTTTGGGAGGTGGAGCCTTGCTAGAGGAGGTGTATCACTGGGGTGGACCTTGAGGTTTAGGAGTCCAGCTTCACTGGATGCTCAAATGCAGGTTCAGTGTCTTAACTTCCTCATTGCTGATAAGTGATGATGTAAGCCGGCTTTCTGCTCTTGCCATGCTTTCCATGACATGATGAAACTTTCCCTCAAAACTGTAAGCCAAAATAAACCATTTCCTTTCATAAACTGCTTCTGGTTGGGTATTTTGCCCCAGCAACAAGAAGGCAACTGCTAAACTGATTTTCACTCAGTGTTTTATCTATTAAATTGGGTGATAATAACATATACTTTCTCAAGTTGCTATGAGGGCAAACAACATGTAACTTATAAAAGCTTACAACCTATAAATACATAAAACACATGTATGTAGAAAACACTGTTAGCAGCAACAGTAGTCTTATTATGGTCTAACCTTCTTCCTCCAGGAGTCTAGATGTCTCTCCCCAAAGCCCAGTACAAAGAAAATGCAGTGATCAGAGCTACCCACTGGGCGGCAGCACAGAGTTCCAAATAGATTTGTTTGTTAGGTAGGAGCATAATAAGTACAAAGAAGAAATAGAAATATTTAAGCATCATTTTCCTGCTGCCTGGCATCTAAAAATACTTTTAAAGTTAAGCACAATTAAGAAAACATCAGAGACAGAAGAAAATCTGTCTTTTGAGATTTCCCAACAATTTCTTCTCCCACAGAGGGCTGCTTTCAGATGGAAAAGCAGGTAGACATGACTTGGGCAAGGAACTTCCAAATAGGAGTGGAGAAGCATGGACATTTCTAATGTATAAACTCAAAATGACATGGCTCCTTTTGTTTCAGAAGTGGCATACAAAGGCTCTTGAAATCCCCTTGGAGCTCAGACTTTCAACGTATGGCATCAATGAGTTTATTCTTGAAATGGAGAGACTGAAACTAATGGCCAAGTGTGATTCCTCATCTAACAAATGAGAAAATAGACCCCAGGAAAGACAAACCATTTACACAACATAAGTTGGCTCAGGGTATCCTGACTGACAGGGTTATAATTTTTATTGCTGGTATAATCTGCCTGAGAGGAACAATTTAAAGGGGGGGGGATATTTTGGCACCAGTTTCAGAAGTTTCAGTCCATGGTCAGCTGGCTCCATAGTGGCAATAGGAGTCTGAGAAGAGACTGCCCATTTTGTGGCAACTAGAAGCAGAGAGAGACAGAGAGAGAGAGAGAGAGAGAGAGAGAGAGAGAGAGAGAGAGAGAGAGAGAGAGAATGCTGGTACTAGTGGGCTTCCTGGTTGTAGTAGTTTGAATCAGATGTCCTCCATAAACTCATGTGTTCTAAATGCTTTGTCCCCAGCTGGTGGCAATTTTGGAGGTGAAACATTGCCAGTGGAGGTATGTTGTTGTGGACAGGCTTAGTTAGCCAGCCCCTTTCCCAGAATTTGGTTCACTCTCCTGCTGCTGTTTTCTACCTGCCGTGGCAGAGGTCATGTCCAGCCTCTTCTCTTGCCATGTTTTCTCCTACCAACATGAAGCTTCCCCTCAAGACTGTAAGCCAAAATAAACTTTCCTCCCTTCAGCTGTGTTTGGTACCAGTGGAATTGCTGCTGGAAACCTGACCTTGTGGCTTTGGGCCCTTTAGAACTGATTTATGGGAAGAATGTGGAATGGTTTGAAACCTTAGTCTAAGAGATGTCTTGCAGCACTTTAAGCAGAGCTTGATAGATTATGGTCAGAGAGTGGAAAGACCTAAAATACAGAAAGAACTATGGATTGTGAGGCTTGACTTATGAGGGGAAGAAAGAGCGTTGTCTGGACTGGACCAGATGCAATTTGTGTGAGAGGCTAGCTGCATTCTGTCCATATCCTGAGAACTTGAGCAGGGTAGAATTTAGAAGGAATGAATTACTAGAGTGAGCAGAAGGATATGACGCAGAAAGAAGTGAAAGTTCAGGCTGAAGACTACAGCCAGGGTCAGCTACAATTGTTTGAGAGATTACTACCATTGAAATTGGGTCATCTGTTCTGTATTGGGAAAGCAGGAAGAATGCTGATTCTTTTGAAAGTAGGGAGCCAGAATGCTAAAGGAGTTTTCTTGTTCTTCACAGTTGGCTTTATTTCCCCTCTGGGTTAACAATTTTGGTAGCCACCTAGTGCTGTGAAGGTATAACAAACGCAGGAATGTAAGAGTCATTAGGTTTGCAACATGTTTCTTTTTTGAAATGGCTACTGGGCAATGTGAGGCAGGATTGTTGGAGTCCCTGTATGGAGACCCGATGGAGCTAGGAGGATGAAGTGTGGGTTGTAGTAGAGACCCCAGAATTTTGGATTATGAAGATGTCAAGACTATGGATAGCCGCTAAGGAGAACTACTGTCCCAAGATAGATTGTTCTCCAAAGTGTAATCAGCCCAGCTGGAGGGGAGGAATTGGAACCACCAAGAATTTGTTGTGGGTCTCGGGTGGACATGGAACTTCAGGGTTTAACATTTGCCTTGTTTGTTTTAGATCATACATTGGTTCAATCTTTCCTTGCTCTATTTTTTTTTTGTAGTGTGAATGTTTACTCTGTGCCATTATGTGTTTTTGGTTTTATGGGTTCACAGTTAAGAGACCTTGGACTATGAGGATGTTTGCACAATGCTGGGATTGATAAAATCTATAAGGACTTTCAAAGATAGACTGAGTGCATTTTGCATTGTGAGATGGTCATGACTCTATAGGGGCCAGAGAGGAATGTGGTGGTTTAAATCAGATGTCCCCCACAAGCTCATTTGTTCAGAATGCTTGGTCCCCATCTGGTGGCAATTTGGGAGGTGGAGCCTTGATGGAGGAAATGTATTATTGGAGGCTGGCTTAGGGGTGCTATCACCAGCTCCTGATTGCCAGAATTCAGCTGACTCTCCTGCTGTTGTTTTCTACCTGCTATGGCAAAGGTGATCTCCAGCCTCTTCTTCTGTCATACCTTTTCCTCCAATCATAGAACTTCTCCTGGAGACTGTAAACCAAAATTAAAATGTCCCTTCCATCCACTGCTTCTGGTTGGATATTTTGTCCCAGCATTGAGAAGGTAGCTGCCACACTATTTTGATTCCATCCGGGCCCCCAGATTCCTGAGTGGTGCCCCCCACATTCAGGACCTCCCCACATGTACACCAGAGCTGTGTTCCACTAATTTCCTAAGCATCTCTCAATCCAATCGAGGTGTCAATCAAGACTAATCATCACAGTGATTATTCAAACCACAGGAGCCATGTCTACATAGGTGGCTTTTGAAGAAACAACAAACCAAACATAATGTCCTAGACTCTTGGGAACTAGAAGAAACTTCCATTCTACAACTGGACGCTTTTCTAGTGATCTTAAAGACAGTGCATATGTCAAACTATTTCAGAATGGTGAAAACAAAAGAACAATAGTGTAAATCACTGGAAATCCCCACTTCAGAGACTGGGCAGCAAGATTTAGACAGGTTATATAAGGAAAGTTTTTCTGGCCCAAATATAATATGTAACACTTCTCATTCAGATCTTCATTTTTCTCAGCCTGATTCTAATCCACTTGCCATTCCAGCCCAGGGTTCCTTATGGGTAACATGTGTTGCTGAAGTATGTGGAGCTGTAATATCTCATAACTTGGTGGTATTGTCCCCAGAGTTAATAGATTTCAGCTAACATATGTTTCTGCTATTCTCATCCTGAGATACAAGTATTGAGATATATTATTCACAATATATGGTTAATTGAAAGATACAGGGGGTATATTAAAAAATAAATATATTTATATGACCTATGCTGAATCACATTTGAAATACTATCCAGTTGCCTTCACACTAATATATGTAGGCTATCTCTGTCATTTCCTCTGATCTCTCTATTCTCCTTGCTTCCAATCCCCTGTGACATCTTGTACATTTTCTTGGTGCCAAACTAACCACCGAATACTAAGAGTAGAGATAGAGGAGGTGTGATGCCAGGAAATGACAGTGAATAAGAAAGAATGATGGGAAGTACAGAACAGGAGAAAAACATCAGTCATCCCTTCCATCTGAAGGTAGTACTATGTCTTGCAAATTTAATCCCAAGAGCAACTCAAATATGTTTGCTATTCTCCTCCCAGTATTGCATGGCCATGCCCACACGTCAATAAATATTCTAATTGTGTACCTCTTTGTAAAGCCAGGAAGTTGCTGAGATGGAAAACATTAATCCATGGTCTTAAACTGGGCATATTGTATGAGACTCTTATTTTGTCTTCTTGATTGTAGTCTTTTCTTATCTCAATCCATGTTTACTGCCCACCTACCAAAACAGTGAGACACTTAAAATCTAATATGATTTGAAAACCTGATTTAAGACCCTTGTTTTCTATTGCCTGCCAAACAAAGTAAAAACTCCTGTAACAAAGCATAAAAGGCCTTCCTGATGAGACCCCAGCCCAGCCTCCAGGCCCATCTATCTCTCATGCCTTGTATTCCTCTAGCCCTGTAGACTTCTTTAAATCTCTGACTGCTCATGACATGATGAAGACTGTGAGGAACCTCCTTATCTCTACAACAAATTTTATTCATTCTTCAAGACAACTTACAACATTTCCTCAGTGATATTTTCCAAGATTCACTCAAAGTAAGTCCCATGATGACTTTCTTCCACCATCCCATAGGTCTAAGCACAAATATTCCTTCCTATACTGCCTCATAGCTTGTGCTGTGCCTGTCTCCCCAGCCAAACAGCTCTTGAGAAAGAGAACAAATGATCATTCCACAACTCATTCCATAAATATGGAGCTCAAAGTCTTGACTACCATTTACAAGTTTGGAGAATGCATACAAGGTCTCTAACAACTTTGGTTACACATACATCTTTGTATGTGAAAGGAAGCAATGATAGAATATAATTTGTGCTGTTAGGTGTTGACTATTTTTTATTTGAAAGAGAGAGAGAGAAAGAGGCAGACAGTGAGAGAGACAATAGGTACACCAGGGCCTTCAGCCACTGCACATGAACTCCAGATGCATGCACCACCTTGTGCATCTAGCTTTATGTGAATACTGGGGAATCAAACCCAGGTCCTTAGATTTTGCAGGCAAGCACTTTAACCTCTGAGCTATCTCTCTAGCCAGGTGTTGACTATTATAGTTACTATATTATCAGTGTATTGAGCACCTATTAAGTACAAGGACAAATGAGGCCCACTCATTTCTTAGAATATTAGTGAAAAGAGACAGGGTACAATGTCAGAGGGCATAGAGTGGCAGCAGAGCCCAAGATGAGGCATTCCACCAAGGCTAAACATCATTCCTGGAGAAAGTATTGAGAAGGCTTGGATCTGGAACCAGGAAGGACAGGCATGTGCTCTGGCATCCTGCAGGAGGTAATGCTGGCTTGCACTACGATAGCAATGAAAAGGAGTGAGTTTAAAGACAATGGATTTCTAGTCAAGATGGCAGAATAAGAACTTCGCCAAAGAAACATGGAAGGTGGTGGGGGAGGAGGCAAATTAATACAATATACACCTATTTCATCCTTTTCCAATAAAAGTCAAGATCCATAAGGTATTTATTAATCCAGGGTAGGCCCTTGCAGAGATGTGGGAGGGAGCTGCTGGCAATCAGCAACAACCAGCTTCTCCCTTGGGAAGCGCTTCTCCTTGCCTTCCTGCCCAGCTTGGGAGGGGGCTGTCCCCAGGCATACCAGTCCTGCCACATGAATGGAGCTTAGGGAAGCCAGTGTAGATTTGCCCCAGCCTCACAGAAGCAAATATTCAAAGCAAAGAACTGCAATCAAGATGGCAATTCCCAGTCTAATGTGGGCAGCGTACTTCCAGCTACCACCTGTAAGCATTCCTGTGAAGAGCAGAGCAAGCAACTTGAGCTCTGCTACTAGATGTGGGAAGCTGCCCACAGCCCTACCCCGAGAGCACTCACATGGAGAGCTGAATGCCCAGAGATGCTGAGGACAGCCAGAGGCCTCCCAGTCCCACCCCAGCAATTCCTGAAGAACTATCCTTTAGTGGTGAAGACTTCTGAATTCCTCCAGTCACAATTAATTGACCTTAGGGGCAAGGAAGCCTAATCAGACAAGACAAAAAAAAAAACAAGAGGGGGATATGATTGTGGGAGGGGTTATTGTGGGTGTTTTCTTTTCTTTTTTTTTTTTTTCACCTCTTCTCTTCTTTTCTGAAGCCTGGTTTCACTATAGCCAGGGATGTCCTGGAACTCACTCTATGCCCCAAGATGCCTGGAAGTCAACACTGACCCCATTACCCCACCCCTCCGAGTTCAGAGTTAGTGATTGTGTGCCCCCATGCCCAACTAACTTCATCATAGAAAGACATATACACAAAATCAACCTGGCTGGCAAAGTCTAATCAAAGGGAGGACAAAGGGACATTTGACCATATATACATATGGCTAGTCCCCTCATAGGTTTTTTTTTTCTTTTATGTATTTTTTTATTTATTCATTCTTTTTTCTTTGCCTACTTTTTAAAAAAAAAAACATTTTATTGACAGCTTCCATAAGTATAGACAATAAACCATTATTCCCTCTCCTACTCTCATTCTCCCTCTCTCAAATCCATTGAATCCCCTTTCCTTTCCAATAAGTCTCTTTTGTTTAGATCCCCTCTTTCCCTCCTATTATGAAAGACTTGTGTAGATAGTGCCAGACACTGTGAGCTCCACTTTGTGTCTGGAAGATTGTACTGTAAGCAGTCATCCCCTTCCTTTGGCTCTAACATTCATTCTGCTACGTCTTTAACAATGCACCCTGTGCCTTAGAGAGTGTGATATGTTTTAGGGCTGAACACTCCACTGTCACTACTTCTCAGCACCATGGTGACTTTTGAGTCACCCTAATGATCACTGCCATCTGAAAAAGAGAAGTTTCTCTAACCAAAAGTGAGAGTAGCCAAATATATATGGTATAAACATATTTTAAAGTGCTTACAGGACAGTTTGGTGGGCATGATACATGCATTTAGCTAAACAACAGCCAGTGTTACTCCCCTTGGTCTCACGACCTTTCCAGCCATAGGCTTCTGACTAGGTTTTCAGCACCAGGCATGTATTCCCTCCTGTGGAGCAGGCCTCTAATTCAATTAGAGAACTGTTGGTTTCCACCATAATAGATAAGCCACTATTGCACCAGTGGGCACATTTGGCCTGACTGGCCAATCTTAATACTTGAAAGGTCTGCTGCTGCTTACCATCATTGATGACTTCTCTCCCTCACAGGGCTGCATGCAGCATAGCTCTTTCCAGCTTTCTGCCAGCTAGTCAGCAGGGAGGAGGTTCATTCTTTTTTTTTTTTTTTTTTTTTTTTTTTTTTTTTTTTTTTTTTTTTTTTTTTTTTTTTTTTTTTTTTTTTTTTTTTTTTTTTTTTTTTTTTTTTTTTTTTTTTTTTTTTTTTTTTTTTTTTTTTTTTTTTTTTTTTTTTTTTTTTTTTTTTTTTTTTTTTTTTTTTTTTTTTTTTTTTTTT
>PVHP010037209.1:0-17497 GCA_004024765.1 Zapus hudsonius
CGACAGCAGGCCAAAAGATGAGACCATGGCAGGAGATGAGCCACCACAGTCATATTGTGGACGATCCATATGGAACCCTGCAGAGAAGGACGGGATGAACAGGGGACCCATAGCCACAGCCATTCATCCAACTCAGGATAAGCCTAATGTGTTTGTGTTTTGCAGGATACAACGAGAGAGGTGTGGCCCATCTAACCTTTCCAACCAACCTTAGGCCGATGGATGAGATCCTGACAAGAGAGGAGCCACCACAGTCATATCAGGGAGGATCCATAAGGAACTCAGCAGACAATGAATGATGAACAAGGGACCTATAACCACAGTCATTGAATCAACACATGATAGGCCATTGAGACAGGAACCAAGGATTTTTGACACAAGGACCTCTAAGCTCGCAACATTAAAGCAGCCTTATTACTCACCCACCACGACTCAGGGAACTGAGCGGAAGAGGGGGCGGAAAGATTGTGAGAGCCATGGTGGGGGAGATGGTCCAGAGGCATAGCACCCATCAGTAACAACTCACTTGGGCCAGGAAGACCGGGATGAGTACTAAGATATACAGGATACCTGGCCACAAGGACTAATACAGACAGCCCACAGAGGAGGATATACAACTGATCAGGGATGGGGAGGAGGGGAATTGGGGAATTCGGGATAACAACGCATGGTTTGCCCACTAAATAATGTAACACATTATGGACAATAAATATATATTAAAAAAAAGACAATTATTAAAGTGAAATATCAAAGACATCAACTGAAATAGTAGAAGACTTATTAGGTGATTGAGCTAAAGCTATTTTAGTCAATTTCTAGAAAGTTGTGGCATTTCACATTTATGATATGTATATATATATAGTTATATTATTTATATATGTGGTTAATCACACTAAGGAAGATTAACAGACAATTTACATATACTAATTAAATGTATAATCCTTTTTGGTCATTCTTTATAATTGTTCTCAAAGAATGTTTCTGTTGATTTTTACCAAATGCTTATATTGTCATCACAAGTGATTTAATTAATTTACTTCTGGTCTACATATCTGTTGACAGTTTCCTTTATGTTAAAGAATAAGGCTGAAATCATTAAAATGGAATGTTGAAATTATACTCATCTTGTCATGGCAGTAATTTTTTTTCCAGAATATATGAGAACATTAGGAATACCAAAAGATTGTTTCCTGAATTATCTATGCTGCTCACAACATGGGTATGCACATGACATGCTTAGAAGTAATAGCCTCAAGAACACAGATAATAATAAAATGGTGCTTGCGAGATAGCTGCGCAGTAAAGAGACTTGCTTGCAAAACCTACCAGTCCAGGTTTGTTTCCCAGTCATCACTTAAAGCCAGATGCACAAAGTGTTGAATGCATCTTGAGTTTGTTTGCAGTGGTAAGAAAACCTGGTGTGCCCATGCACATGCCCTCCACCCCCCGACACACACTCTCTCCTTCTCTCTCTCAAATAAAATAATTAAAAATAATAAAATGCAGTAAAATAAATGGACATCAATTATTTATTTTATGTAGGTTTATGTAATTTAATTTTTAACTGAAATACTTTATTGAAGGAACTACTGCATAAGTGGGCGAAGATACATGTAAATCACCAAGGCAAAGTGGGCTAGCTAATGACAACCAACTGTGAGGTTCCATTCCCTTAGGAGGGACAGAAATGGTAGAAATGGAGCTGGGTTATGGAAGAAGTAGCAGTCATGATTATGGCCACTGTCAGATCATGTTAAGGCAGGAACAGAAGGAAGAAATGCTCAATTTGTGTTCTTTTTGATCTCCTGCTGATGCCTTCCACTGATTAGACAAAGCTGGAATCCAGAAGATAGAGGGACACAGTCATATAACATGGGTGAGCCTCCCAGAACAAGAGTCAGAAAAGAGAAAACATTGATTGCATACTTGTATAGGACAAAATTATTTCCAGGACAGCACTAAAAAATGAATTTAGAGGCAGTCTATTTGTTTGAATTGACTTTAATTCTAAAATACTCATTAGTTAGAGATCACTTTTTCTCACCTCCTCCTCCTGTTGTCTGTCTAACATTCAATGAATTTTTTGGGGTATAATCTTTGTACATTGGTGCTGCTATAGCAATATAGACTTGATTTTTGTCACAGTACTTCAGGCTGACAAGTCCAAGATCAAAGGACCAGCATTTTGAATTTTCTGATGAGGGCTGCTTTCTTTTTTTTTTCTTTTTTATACAGAGAGAGAGAGAGAGAGAGAGAGAGAGAGAGAGAGGCAGACAGAGACAGAGAATGGGCATACCAAGGCCTCCAGCCACTGCAAATGAACTCCAGACACATGCGACCTCTTGTGCATCTGTCTTTATATGGGCACTGGGGAATCAAACTCTGGTCCTTCTGTGTTGCAGGCAAATGCCTTAACCACTAAGCCATCTCTTCAGCCCGAGGGCTGCTTTCCATCATCAAGATGGTTCTCTTTTATATAATTGAATTTTATTCATTGCTTTGTTTGTTATCTCCAATGCAGAATTCCTAAAATGTAGGATTTAATTCCTACACATCAATAAAGGTTAGCTCCAGAAAACTCTGGATCAGAAAGCAAAAAAAAAAAAAAAAATCCAAGATGTGAATTTCATGAGTATCATCTACCACTGTCTGATGGTTAAAGAGATTTAGAATTACACCGTAAATAAATTTCTGGGCACCTCTGTGAGAGATTTACTAGATTAGGTTTACTGAAATGGGAAGACCCACCCTAAATGTGGGTGACACTCTTCCATGGGCACTGGGATCCTTGACTTAAAGAACGAAGATATTTGATCAGCAATAATCATCCCTTTCTGCTTCTTAACCTTCAGCTCCTGTCACCATGCCTTCTCTGCCGCATGCCTTCTCTAACATAAGGGACATTCATCTCAAAATGTAATCTGAAACAAATCCATCCTTCTTTAATTTGCTGCTGTAGGATGTTTTGTCACTGTAAATATAAAGTAACTAACACATACTGACCCACAAGTGTAATTGTAATCAAGTAAGTCTTTGAAGCTTTCATATAATCAGTGTAAAGCTAAGGATCTTAAAATTTCAAGTGTTATTAGGATGATTATGAATCATAAATATAAATCATAGTTAATCCCCTCAATGTTCAGTAATTATTTTTCTTTCAATTCTTTAAAGGATTAATGATAAAAATTTCATTAATATTTTAATCTGTGTTGTTTAAATTACTTACTTTTATAATATCCCTTGATTTAAAAGAATCTAGTTAATGCATGATGATTTTCTAAATTGAATTTCTTAACAGTATCTAATCTTGTAAAAGCCTTCTCAGAATTAACTGTAAATTCCTATTCTGTTGACTAGTTGGGCATTTCCTTGCTTGAATTCCTAGCAGAGGGAGATAATAGAGGAATAAATGATGTAATTTCAGGATGATGCTAGAAATGACATGATATTAGGTAATTATTGATGTGAAGTCATATAAACCCCAATCACTCCCATAGGTCCAGGACATTGCGGGAGGAAGGAGGTTGAAATATTCTTAGCCTATAAACAAAAGCAAGACTGTTCTCTAACATAGTCATCTCTCCCTTTCTCAATTATTTTCATTCTTCTCCACAGATGTGATACTCCTGACATCATCAAGAAGTTATATATACTGAGAACAGAATGTCACATGAATGTTCTTTTATACTGCTTTTGACTTTTATATTTCATTAAATCTATTTATAAGTCCCATTTTGCAAAAAAAAATCTATTATCTTCTTTTCATATTATTAACTACTTATCTGTGTATTTGTTTGACATAGTTAATAATATTTAAGACCGCTCCTTCCCCTTAGTATTAGAGATTGCCAAATAAATCTAGAAATTAGATGTGATTACTCAACAAAAAGGAGAGATATGTGTTTCTCAAGTACATGTTTTTAATTTAATGTAAGAAAGTGATTTTATTTTACCTTTTAAAATTATTTTTGCCAAAATATCTTCAGACAGAAATAAATAAAAACTATTTAAGATGCCAGAACTCTCTGCTTTATGTCACAAATGTTTTCAACACTATAATTTAAAGTTGTCATGGCTAATGAAAATTAAAAAATGAACAGTGCTACATATTGGAACCATTTTATGATATTAAAAACTCTCTTAAATCTTTAAAAACAATAAGATCATTCATTATATGAGATTGTAGTAAGGTTTAAAGACCACATTAATGTAACTATTCAATTTTTTGGTGTGTATATACATGTCTGTACAGGTCAGATATGCAGAAGCCAGAGGCAGATATCAGGTATCTCTCCTCTTCTGTGTTTCTATTTTAATTACCTGAGGCAGTCTCTCCATAAAACTGGGACTTACCTTTTTCAGTTAGCTGGCTATCCAGGAAGTTCCATTAAACATCTTGTCTCTATTCCTTTCACACTGGGCTAGAGGTATATATGGCCAACACTGGCTTTCTATACAAGTGCCAGAGATTAAACTCAGGTCCTTATGCTTGTGAAGCAATCCCTTGTACCTGCTGAGTCACCACTCTAGATATCCAAACCAAAATTTTAGAATGGACATATCGGTAAAATAGAGACTATTTTTTTTGCCTGGGGACCCAGCTAGGTGAGAGAAGGGAGGTTTCCACCCTGGGACACAGCTTGTTGAGGGCAGGGAATATTGTGCAAGGAAGTTTTTAACCTGGTTCCACAGCTAGCCAAGGAAAGAGACACTTCAGCCCAGAAATTCAGCTTGCTGAGGGCTGGGATAATTGCTTCTGTAAGCCAGCTCTGAGGGTAAGAAGTCTATTCCCTGGGGACACAGCTAGCTGAGGGCAGAGAGGCTTCAACCTGGACACTCAGCCAATATTGGCTCTCTCATTACTAATATTAGACTTTCATGAAGAAATGGGAAGACACTCATGCAAAACAAAATAAAACAAAACAACTAAAAAACCCAACACATTAAACATTGAGTCCCCCACCAATACCCCCCAGTCTGACAATGGAAGATGTCACTGAAAATGTAGGGGAGACAACAGAATGACAATCCCAAAATGAAAGTAAAATAAACTTAGGACATAATGGCAATGAGTCCCCAACCAAGACATTGGCTAAGCTGGAAACAGTCAAAAAACACATAAATGAACTGGAACTCAATAACATTAGTTTTGTTGTCAGACTTAACATAATTCTGGAAAATCAGAGCAACTTCAAAAGAGCAATAAGTAAATTGAGGGTAAGTCAACAATGGGAGGAGCTCAATAACAAGCAGATTAAAGACAATGAGGACATAACCAAATGCAAGAATGAATTCCAGGAAACAATAGGAAAAACAAAGCTAGACCTGAAACTGGAACTCAACAAAGAGATGGAGATTATGAAGAAATATATAACAGAAAACAAAAGTCAAATGGAGCTATTAGCAGTCTTTTTAGAATTCCTCAGTACCAGAGTTAATAACATGGAAGGCAGAAACTCAGACTTTGAAGACAGGGGAGAAGAAATAAATAGGGAATTCAAAAACCTCAATAAATGCAAAAAATATGTGAACAAAGTACTGTGCAATAGACTAAAGAGACTAAACATCAGGGTATTGGGGTTATCAGAGGTGAAAGAAATCTAGGCCACAGGCACAGAGAACATATTCAACAAAATTATTGAAGAAAAATTTTGCATTGTTATAACAGAGAGGCCAGTGTTAATACAAGAGGCCCACAGAACTCCAAACAGACAGAAACAAACAAAGATCTCTACATGACATGTATAATACTTACAATTCTAAATATAGGAAGCAAAGAGAGAGAGTGCTAAAAACATCAAGAGAGAAGCAACTCATCACATAAAAGGCAACCCCACCACAGTTAACTCGGACTTCACTTTGGAATCCATGAAAGCCTGAAGTGCCAGGCACAATGCACTTCCAATCCTAATAAAATTATGACTTCTAAACCAAACTACTGTATAAGGTAAAAGTATCCCTCATAATAGCTAGAGAAAAGTAAATGATCCATGATAAAAAGCCAGCTCTATGGTTATATGACCACAAAGCCAAACTTACAGAGGATTCTCCAGGAGACTTTCCACATAGAAGAGTCAAAAAACCAACCTCAAGAACTTAACTGAGGATGAGAACAATAACCAAAATTGGTGTGCTCATGATAACATATGAGGCATCGACACTTATAAAACCTTCACCATGGCATGGCTTAAAGAAAACATCACAGGTATAAATGAATATTAATGGACTTAAGTCTCCCCCAAAAAGATACAGGTTAACAAGGTGGATCAGAAAAATGAACCTTTTCATTTGCTTCCTTCAAGAAACACACCTCAATTCTATAGACATAAATATCCTCAAGGTGAAAGGATGGAAAATGATCTTTGAAAAAAACAGAAAATTTTTTTAAGAAGGTGGTGTGGCTACATTAATATCTGTCAAAATAGACTTTAAACCAAAACTAATTAAAAAGGACAATGAAGGACACTTGTTAATCATCATCAGAATGATCCCACAATAGGATATTACTATAAAAATTATGTATGCACAAAACACAGGTGTACCACATTTCATAAAGCAAAACTTATTCAAAAACCAAACAGAAATAAACTCCAATATCACCATAATAGGAGACTTTAATACACCACTTTCATCCCTAGACAGATCATCCAAACAGAAGATCAGCAGGGAAATAAGAGATCTTAATAAAACCACTGATCAACTATACCTAAGAGATGTCTACATAACATTCTGTCATAAGACTACAGAATATTCATTCTTCTCAGCAGCCCACATAATCTTCTTCATAACAGACCACATATTAGGGCATAAAATATGCCTCCATAAAATCAAGATTGACATAAGCCCCTGCATCATACCAGACCATAACGTCTTAAAACTGGAAATTAACAATCAGAGAAACAACAGAAAATAAACCAACTATTTGAGAGAGAACAATATACTATTAAACAACAAATGGGCTGAAATCAAAAGGAAAATTGAAAAATTTCTTGAAATAAATGATAGTGAAAACAAACATATGAAAACTTATTGGACACAATGAACACAGCCCTAAGGGGTATAGCACTAAAGGACTTCATAAAAAAAGACAGCGAAATTTCAAACCAATAACCTAACCACCCACCTAAAGGTGTTTTAAAAATCAAAAAAATCTAACCCTAGTAGCTCAAGATGAAAAGAAAGTAATTAAGATCAGAGCTGAGATTAATAAAAGGAAAACAATGGAAACAACTTAAAATACATGAGAGAAAGAGCTGATGAGATGGAAAAAAAAATAAACCAGATTGACAAATCCCTAACCAATCTAATCAAATAAAAAAGAGAGATGTCCAAAATCAACAAAATCAGAAATGGAAATGGAGAGGTCACAATAGACACCAATGAAATTGGAAGAAACATCAGCTCATACTTCCAAAAATTATACTCCACAATATTGGAGAACCTGGAAGAAATGGATGAATTCCTGAATAACTACCACCTACCACAGTTAAACTAAAGCAGAGAAAACTCCTAAACAAACCCATCATTTCAATCGAGATTGAAAATGCAATAAGAAAACCTCACCAAAAGCAAAATCAAGGACCAGATGGATTCTCAACCAAATTCTATCAAACTTTCATCATAGAACTGAAACCACTATTTCTGAAGCTTTTTCATATAATAGGTGAACAGGGAATGCTTCCAAACTCTTTCTGCTAAGCTAGAATCATCCTAATACCAAAAGTGACAAAAATACAACAACAACAACAACAAAAAAAACTACAGATGAAATTAGAAGCAAAAATTCTGAACAATATCCTTGCAAACCAAATTCAACAACACATCAAAAGCATTATCCACCTTGACCAGGTAGGCTTCATCCCAGTGATGCAGGGATGGTTCAAAATACAGAAATCAATTAACATAATCCACTACATTAATAAACTTAACCACAAGAACCACATTGTCATTTAAATCAATGCATAGAAGGCCTTCTACAAAATCTGGCATCACTTCATGATAAATACAATGGAGAGACTTGGCATAGAAGGCTTATTCCTTAATATAGTAAAGGACATATGCAAAACTCCTAAAGCACAAATCATACCCAATGGGGAGAGACTCAAGGAGTTCTCACTAAAATCAGGAACAAGACAGGGTGTCTACTCTCACCACTGCTCTTTAGCATAGTGCTTGAAGTTCTAGCCCAAGCAATTAGACAGGAGGAAGACATAAAAAGGGGTACAAACTGGAAAAGAAGAAGTAGAACTATCCCTTTTTGAGATGACAGGATCCTATACATAATAGACCCAAAGGACAGTACCATTAAACTCCTGGAGGTGATATATTCCTGCAGGAAAGTCACAAGATACAAAGTTAGCATGCAAAAATCAAGGACCCTTCCAGTATGCAAATGACATGTATACTAAAAAAGAAATCAGTAAGACTATCCCTTTTTCAATAGCCTCAAACAATTAACATAAAAATGTTCAAGAAAGAAATTGTGGAGGATGTGAAAAAATGGAAAAATCTTGCATATACTCCTGGATAGGTAGAATTAATACTGTAAAAATGGTGATTCTTCCAAAAGCAATATAGAGATTCAATGCATGGCCAATAAAAATCTCAGCTGCATTCTTTGCAGACATAGAAAAAATAATCTCATAATTGATTTGGAATAGCAAAAGCCTCAGATATCCAAAACTATCCTTAGTAAAAGAATCTCCATAGGAGGTATCACCATGCCCAATCTAAAGATATACTACAAAGTCCTAGTAACAAAAACAGCATGATACTGGCATAAAATCAGACAGATAGACAAAGGTAACAGAATTGAATACCTGCTCTTAGCTGGAGTAACTATAGTTACTTAATCTTTGTCAAAGGTGCCAACAATATTTACTGTTGGAAAAAATAGCATCTTCAGCAAATGGTGCTGGGCAAATTTGAAAAATACATGTAAAAAAAGGAAACAAGACACACTCCTTTCAACATGCGCAAAAATAAAATTGGATCAAATACTGTAACATAAGACCTGAAACTCTAAAAACTCTGGAAGAAAAACACAGAGTGAAGTCTCCATGAGATAGGAACAGGTAAAACCTTCCTGAGTAAATCTCCAGTAGCCCAGGAAGTGCAACAACCACTTATCCAATGGGATCTCATCCAACTTAAATGCTTTTTTACAGAAAAACATACCATACTCACAGCAAATAGACCACCATCAGACTGGGAGATAATCTTTGCCAACTATAGCATGGACATAGGTCTAATATCTAGAACTTATAAAGAACTCAAAAAATTAAATAAGAAAAGAATCAAACTGCCAACTCACAAAATGGGGCACTAAACTCAACAGGGAATTCACAGAGGAGGAAACAAAAATGCCTATTTCTCTTTTAAGAAAAAGTTTATCATACTTAATCATCAGGGAAATACAAATCAAACAACAATGAGATTCCACCTTATTCCACTCAGAATGTCAATCATTAAAAATCCACCAACAAAAGATGTTGATGAGGATGCATAGAAAAAGGGACCATTAATCACTGATGGTGAGCTTGCAAACTTGTATATCCACTATGGAAAACAATGTGGAGTCTCCTTAACGAGATGGATAGAGCTACCAATGGACCCAGCTATCACTGTACTGGGTATCTACCCTCAAGATTCCTTGATGTAACACAGAGATATTTGGTCAATTTTGGTTATAGTGGCTCAATTCAAATAGCTAAGAATTGGAATTAACCCAGATGCCCATCACCAGATGAATGGATATCAAAGTTGTGATACATATAAACTATTGAATTCTAAACATACATAAGGAAAAATGACATAATGAATGTTAAAGAAAAGTGAACAGACTTGGAGTAGATGGTACTTAGTGCACTAACACAAGTACAGAGAGACAAAGGCTGCATATTCTCCTACATTTGCAGTTCCTAACCAGGTTAAGCTTGAATATTAAGCAAATCTGACAGGTAAATTGAGAGACTGACAAAGGGAATAGAAGGAAATGGAGAGGGTGGGGAAAATGTGAGGGCATGTGGAAATATGCACTAATCTAAACCAATAATGAAATGGTACCATAAAATCCTTACTTTCATATAGTAACCTATTAAGGACGCTGTGGGCATGGTCTGGTAAGATGATCCCTGAATAGGGCAGGAGAAAGCCTAACTCTAGGAAAAGTTGCTCTGGTCTATAACTCCCTGTTCCAGGCATTGGTTACTTCCCACACTGAGCTATTAATCAAAGAGACTTACAAGGTCTCTAAAACAAGACAGGCTTATGTCAAAGTTCTTTAATATGTGCCCCAAGCAAAAGAAAAGACCTTTTTGCTGAAGACACTAGAGAGAGTCATCACGCAACACCAAGAGATCCTGCCAAATCCAGAAAAGTAACCAGCTCCCAGGTGGTGGCCTGTGTAGTGCAGGAAGATATTACATGGGCTGCCAGGAAAAATAGGCCAACAGTATTTGGAAGGAACAGAGGTCAATAATATACAACTCTGTCCCACATTATGAGAATACTAAGGACACTGCTATAAGGCAGAGACCATCAAGCCAAGACATTTTCATCTGTGCAATAGTGGTGCTAAACCTGGGTGGGTAATCAACAGCTTACTGAAGGGCTAAGAGATCCACTCAGTGACAAGGAACCCCTAACTGGAAATAGGAACCAAGGCAAAATCTCTATGGAGACAAAGAACCTAGATTCCAAGTGGAATTCAACCAATTGTAGGAAGTACATGAAAATTATTAGACATATTGGTCAATTTTTTTAACATTCCTTCTGGCATCATAGGAGGGCTACATTTTGTTGTACCCTTGAGGTTGGGTGAAATCATATGGCTAGTTTGTGTTATAAATTGTGACAGAAATATCATGCCAAATCTGGACTAAGATAGCTAATCATTATTGCGAGACCATACAAATCTCTCTCTGATGGCAGCAAGCAACCTCAAGATGATGTTGTCTTCATCATCTTCTGGCTTCTGAGTAGTATAAAATAATTTGGTTGTTATCCTTCTTTGATTCCAGAGAGGTGGCTTCTAATACTGTGGGAATTCTTGAGTGATAAGATTATCTTTGTGATTCATAGTAAACTCCTAATACCACACTTAATATTTTACTAATGGACCCTAACTCCACAGGAAGGAGACATTTTGTATTTGGATTATTCTCAGACCTCGTCCTATTAATCTCTTCTTTTGGCTGGTACTGATTACAATCCATTTTCCTATAATAAAACTATAATTGTAAGTGCAGTGTTTTCCTAATTTCTGTCAGTTGTTCCAGTGAATTATTGAACTTCAGAATGTAGTGAGATGCCCTACATTTTTACTTATTTGGTTCTAAATATTTGTGACTGATGTCTAAAGTAAGGACAGTCTTAGGATGGGTATTTCCTTAACCTATAAAGTTTTCCTAATTTTGTGGTAAATTCAGAAATCATTGCACTGAATGATTAGAATGAACAAAACTTCCTAGTTGATCCATTAGAGTGTTCTAGTTATAGCTGTGGAGACTTCCTATTTAATCCCATATCGACTACATGAAATTTCTGGATAATTATTCTGCCAAGTGACTATCCAATTTATTTTAAGCTCCTAAATTCATTATTTCTTCTGGTACCCCATTCAATCAATGGAAAGTTTTTAATACTAGAATATTCTAACTTTCTGTCAAATCAATACTTCTTCCCTGGAACTTCTACTTCAAGTTCCAGTTCTGTCATTGTGTAACGTATAAAACACAACCAACCTTGTAACAATTCATGGTATAAAACAGTTTAGATAACTACAACATTCATTTTCTTTATGCAAAGTTCTAAAGATTACATGGCATAGTTTATGGTTTCATTACCATTTGGTTAGTCTCTATTGAACATAGTAAGCTATAACCATTCATTCCTCTTCTAATGTGCAATGCCTAAGACACAATATAGTAAGATGATAAAAAAATAAAAGGGGAAAAGAGTAGACAGGTCTATATATTAAATGTCTGGTGTCATATTATAGTGCTTTTATATTTTATGTGTATTCTCTCTTAATTTTTAGGTTTTTTTTAATGTAGTGCTCATTTTTATTTATTCATTTATTTGTTAGTTTACTTATTTATTTTTGTGGTACTATGAGTAGTTCATAACACCTTGCACAGCCCATGTTTATAATTGGTAAATAATGTTTTCTTTGCTTTTATTATAGCTTTACTGAATTCTGTGAATCATAAAAAATAGATATAAAAACAAGTTTTATTGTTTGGGAGATGTATTTACAAGTAACTGTAAATTTGGAAAGGACTTCACCTCCTTGATCTTAGTTTTTTCATATGCAGAAAAAGGCTAGGTATTCATCCATGGCAAGTATCTGCTGAAGGTGCATGAGTTTATAAATGTGCCAGGTCAACACAAGGACATAATAAATGTTTAGTAAAAGTCATAAAAACCCAAAAATGGAGAAATATGAAAATTATATGAGCTAACTTCTTTTTTTTACTATATAATTTTTATTTTTTGTAAAACATCAGGTAGGAGTGTGTTTTCATTGTCCATCATAAATTACATTATTTAATGGGCAAACAATGAGTTGTTATCCCCAGTTCCCCAATGCTCCTCTTCCCCATCCCCAATCCACTGGATATCCTCCTCCGTGGGCAGTCTGGATCAGTTCTTGGGGCTGGGGACCATGGATAGCCTAGGAGTCAGCCAGGTTCTGCCGGCCTAAGTATGTTGTTACTAAGGGGGGCCATGACTCTGGGTATTCTCCCCCACAGGTATATGGCCATACCACCCTGAAAGCATCTGATCTTGTCTATATGAGCTAACTTCTTTGTTGGGTTTGATTTCAAAAATTATTGTTCAAATTTAAGAAAACCAAATCAAAGGAAAACATCACTGTCAATATAAAGAAAAACTTATACAACTATCATTTTTTGAAAAGGAAACCTCTTCAATTTCTATGAAAAGACAACATTATTTTCCTGATACCAAGTTCTTGATACGGGTTACTGATAATTTATATTCGTAAGCAGCACAGAGAGAGAGAGAGAGGTTAGGAATCCTCCCTTCCCCCTCCTCCTACTCCGAGTCTGTGTCCTCTAATGCCAAAGAATTGCACACAGGGACAGAATTAAATTTTAATTACACATTAATTCTAATTTAGTAAATTAGGAAAGGGGGAGTTGGATGGGGAAATTTCCCAGTCACCATGTAGGAAGTTACAGAGTTCTCCAGCCACCAGTGTGGGGAGAACACAAGTCAAAGAGTTCAACAGAATTTATATTATTTAGCTAAATAAGCAGCCAAAGAAAATATAACAGAAAGCTCTCTTTATGAGAAACAGAGATTCATGAGGGAAAAAGTCTGGAGCCTCTCCCCCACCCCAGCCATTAGCTGTGGTTGTGATAGGCCTTACCTCACTGAGGCCTGGGTCAGCAGTCCCCTCTACTCCATTGCCACATGGAAGAAGAAAAGAAGGGCTCACTTCCTCTAGGGAAGAGAATTTAAGTTCTTCCCAGGTGAGTCAGAGAGACAGCTCATTGGTTCATATTTGACCAATCAGTTTTAGCACCTAGGTTGTAGCTCTAACTAGACACCTTCCACTCAAGGGGGGGGGTGTTCCCTGCAGACCTGACCATCATAATCCCCCCTCTGAAGAAATAACTCTAACTGTTGTTAGGCTACTGGGGTGTGAATTTTGGAAAAAAAAATCATCAGAAAGTACATACATGTTTAAAAAAAAATAAAGGCACCAGAAGAAGTACATATATGTTTAAGAAACAAGAATTAACAATACCATTTTTGAAGCTATTAAGAAGCAAGGCAAGCTTAATAGTGGCAAGCTCTGATGGGAGGGTTTAAGGAGGAGCTTGGCAACCTTGTGTGGGGTCTCACTCCTAAGCTCTCACATATTTTCCCCCTATCTTGAGGACACCCCAACTTCTGTTGGGAATGGGGATGAAGAAGTCTCTCTCTTGTCTGTTTCCTGATGAATAGGACACGAAGTTATTACAGCTGTGGGGTATCTTTCAGAGAGGGGAGGGTCCCTAACTAAGGCCCAAGAGAGAGAGAGAGACGCCTTAGCCACGTATCACATTGCCAAGATTTTGTCCTGTCTCACATTGTGAGGCAGGAGGTGGGGTAGCTCCCCCAGAAGAGGGGAGTGCTTCATATAGGGTGTCCAGAGGAGAGTGGTTCAGTGTCGGGTAGGATTGCTGTCCATCGTGGAAATTTGAGATCCATCCCCAGAATTGTTTATTGAATGGCATCATAGCATCTGATATGGTCTGAGACTGTTCCTGTATGGCTTGTAAAACATGTGACATATATTAATAGAGTTATTAAGAAAATAAATATATATATATATATATATATATATATATATATATATATATATATATATATATATATATATAGAGTATTTAATCTTAATAGCAGCACAAGTGTCACCTAAGGTAGGTATTAGGGCATTTAGAGCCCTGTGATTTTTCTCATTATTAGAAGTTAGAATTTAGCATATTTTCTTAGTAGTATCTTCCCAATGGAAGGAATAAACATGCCAGACAATAGTCTGTATCTAAAAAATATTAAGAAAATCCATCAATGAACAGGAGAGATTGTAAAATGGAATGGAAAGAATTGGGAGGGATGAGTGGGTGAGGGTAACTCATACAGTATACCTAACTAATAATGAATTGACACCATAATGTAGTGCTCTCTAGGATAAAAAATGAATTTGTATATGACGCCTTTTAAAAATAATAGTAACACCAATTAAAGACAAGAAGAATTCCCCACCCTTTTAAAAAATATTTTATTTATTCATTTTCAAGCACAGAGATACAGAGAGAGAGAGAGAGAGAGAGAGAGAGAGAGAAAACACCAGGGCCACCACCTTGTGGGTCTGGTTTATGTGGGTCCTGGGGACTTGAACCCGGGGCCTTAGGCACTGAAGGTAAGTGCCTTAACCACTGAGCCATGTCTCCAGCTCTTCCCCACCATTTTCAATCTGTTTATTTGTAGAGATATTCTATAAATTCTGTAAATTTATTGAATGTATCATAAATACTGATGTCAGAGAACTACTGTAAGTATGAAACTTTTATAATTAGATTTTTGACTTTCACTATTACTTTCACCTTTTTGGTTTTTTTTCTTTTTTTACAACATATTTATTGCTTAAAATTAGAAGCAGCGTATGAACAAGTCATGTAACGGTACCCCCATTTCCCTCATCCCTGCCCTCACCCTGCTGAGGACCCTCTTCAGTAGGTTTCCTGGAATGGTCCATTTTTTTCTTTTAAGTTAATTGTACATTGAATATAGACGTTTAGAATTGAGACCAACTAAATTAGTTATACTCCATATTCAGGTCTTTATATGTTTTTTTGAGCAGGTAGCAACATGTATGACACACCTTCTGGCTTACTGTAAGACTTTCACTGATAATATAATCTTTCCATAGAGCAATAGTTTCTTCTTGGTAAAGGGATTTCTGGATTCTTTATTTTTTCCTAAGTCAAAGTGATACAGAATATCCTTTTGCCAATGGATATAGGCTTAGTGTACAAGTGTGTCATAAAGGAGATAAGAGTCTATATGATCAATACTTTCCATTAGTACAAACAACAAAAGTGATTCTTGGCCTGAAGATGAGTCACAGATGGACAAGGCTCAGATGGCACATGCAGATACAGAATTGAGTAAGATTCCCCAGTAAGAATTCAAAGTGCATATTGGCAAAAATGAAGTTATCCCCTATATAGTAGGGTCATTACACAAAACCTTTGCCCATTCCTCCATCTGGTTTCTATGTCAAATAGTATTAACTCAGATTTTAGTGGTTTAGTTTTCAGCCAGTTCAAATATAATAAATTTCCTGGAAATTCCCTAAAATCTACATGTCCATGTTGTCATGTGTATATAATTGTTTGAGAGTAGGTGGTTGAGAGATAATGTTCACATCAATGAATAAAGAAATAAGGTTATACAGAAAATGGCCTTCCTATAATGATAATTTTCTAAGTGCAAGGTGAAAAGAAATTTCATTATTCAGAAGCCTTCTATAATATTCTTATTTTATCTTGAACATTGAACTCTTCTCATTGAAAGAATTGTAGGCCTTGGAGAAAAAAAAATCCCAGAATATAAAGGGAAATTAAGAAGAGATGCAGTATTGGCAACAAAAAAATATTGGCTGACAAGTAATAGATAGCCAATTACAACCAATTAATAAAACGAAAATCATGTTACTATATTCTTTTATTGTCATTAAAACAGGCAGGTAATTAACTCAAATAATTTATTTGATTGAATGGCTTTCTGTTTATGCTTATCTTCATGTTTCATTGTCAAATCAATTTTAAATGAGTCACAAACCCACTGAGAGTCACATTAGATATAGTTTTCTTTAAAAGAATCAAGCAAGAATATTACCTATAGATAGTTTTTTATATTCATCAACCTGAAAGGTGAAATTAGGCCATCAATAATTTATATATTTTTCTTTTTAAATATTTTATTAATTTATCAACTTAATAAAAATAGAAAGTATGTATTCACAATTCTTCTGTTGGTACCCCCATTTCCCTCCTCTTTGCTCTCAATCCAATCCACTGAGTGCCCTCCTCTGAATATTCTCCCCCGCAACCACCATGGCTCTTACAATCCTTCTGCCCCCTCTTTTGCAAAATTTCTTGAGCCATGGCAGGGGTGAGTTTTAAATCTGCTTTACTGTTGAGCTCTTAAGAGTCTCTGGGTTTTCGCTTTGGACTATTTTGAATATCCTAGGTGTCTGTCTCCATTACCCTTTCATAGGTTGTCTGACTTGCTATGGAAGCAGCACTCTTTATCATCTCACCCCTTCCTCTATGCTTCCATTTGGGCCTTAGGTGATGAGTTAGGGTTGGTTCATGTCATGTCTTGGTGTCATCCATCATCTTATGTTGTTGGTGGAATTGGGTTGTCCACAGTTCTTGCTGCCTTCTGTAAATACAGTATCTCTAATAGAGCGTGAGATCAGTATAGGCTATTTTTTTAATTATTATTTTTTATTGTCCATAATGAGTTACAACATTTATTTGGTGGGCAAACAATGAGTTGTTATCCCCAATTCCCCACTGCCCTCCCCTCCCCCCTCAACTGGATAACCTCCTCCATGGGTCGTCTGGATCAGTCCTTGTGACAGGGGACATGGATAGACTAGTAATCAGCCAGGTTCTCCTGTCCGTACCTGTGGACAGTCTCCCCCACCACGGCTCTCACAGTCTTTCCGCCCCCTCTTCAGCATAGTTCCCTGAGTCTTGGTGGATGAGTAATAAGTTTGCTTTAAGGTTGTGAGCTTAGGGGTCTTTGTGTCGAAAATCGTTGGTTTCTGTTTCATTGGCTAATCCTGTGTTGATTTAATGGCTGTGGCTGTGGGCCCCTTGTTCATCTCGTCTTTCTCTGTGGAGTTCCATTTGGATCCTCCATTGTATGACTGTGGTGGCCCCTCTCTTGCCAGAATCTCAGCTATCGG
>PVHP010037210.1:0-17441 GCA_004024765.1 Zapus hudsonius
CTAACACTATCATACATACTCCTCAATTTCCAAACCACCATATGAGGTGTATATCTCCTGCTATGGACTAGCAGAGAGACTTTACCCACATGTCCCCAATCAAACATGTCAAATATCTCATAATCTTTTTTCTGATAACCTCTCAAGCTAGAATGAAGCCTTTCCAATAACTAAATATTCCACTGTTACCTGATTCATTCTCAATGTACAAATTCTGATTTGGTTTGCTCTCTTTTTTAGAATCTGGTAATCTTCCAGAATTTAATTCAACCATAAATCAAAACATTGACTGTTCTCTACATACCCAGGAAAGTTCAATTACTTTTATCTCCCACAATCACCCAGGAAGTTGGAGAGAACAAAATAATCTCTCAGAGAGATCCTAACTAAATTAACCCTAGTATTAAAACAGGTTGATTTTAAAACATTTCGTGATTTTTCTTTTTGGACATTATACTCACAGACAGTTAGCCTATAAACATAAAAGATTGAATAATGATATACAACTTTATGCAAGTTTTAAAAATTGGAGATAAGTAAATGTGTGTTTATAATTTGCATTTTATTTCTCTTTTTTTGTTGTTGTTTGTTTGTTTTTGTGGTGCTGAGGACCAAACTCAGGGCCTTGTGCTTGCTAGGCAAGCCCTCATCCACTGAGCTAAATCCCCAACCCCTATAATTTGCATTTTAAAGTGACCCATTATATATGGTTTATTGAATAGAATTTCATTTAGTTTCAGCTGCTATCTACAATCCTGTTGAATCTCATTACAAATTGCCACCTTCGTATTTGGATTTTTTGTGGTAAATTATAACAATGCATTATGTTATAGGACACATTATATTATGGAATTTTTCCATATACTTTCTTATTGAGAAGAGATTGTGAATAACAGCCAAGTCATTCTTGAAAGTCACTATGTGGCTAGGTTTGTCCACATATCTTTCAGTCTCATTCTGTGATTTCTGAGATTAAAGCTTTATATCATAATATGCAACTACTCATCACAATGGATAGCATTCTTGTTGGGAGAAGAATTTGGTGGAAAAATATATCATAAAAGTTAAACACTTAATTCGGTACGTTTGCTTATATCTATGATCCCTCACTCTGGAGGCAGAGGTAAGAAGAATAATTTGAGTTTTACATTAGACTACACCAGATAGTAAATTTGAGGTTAAAAATTAAGCAAAAATTAAGTTGACACGCAGCATACTCAACCAAAAGCTGCTTCTGTCACGAAAAGATAAGTACATGAATTCACACTTGAAATAACTAAAATTAATTGTATGGAGACAAGAGTAAACACAATATATATTCAAACAAAATTATTCTTTTATTGTTCTAAAGGACAATGGTATGTAATATTACATATCCATAGATACAGTCATCACACAACTAAACTAAGCATTTACTTACGACTCAAATTAATAAAGTGAATGCACATCATTGTGGAACAGACTTAGCCCACCTTGCTCATGTTCTTGGAAAATACTATATGAATTACATTCATTCATTGGGTTTGCTAATGACATTTTAATGCATATTTCACTTTAATTGATCTTATTCCCAGAGCACCTGCCCTTCTTTGTTATCGTATCTTACCCTAGTAACAACTACTCTTTATTTGTCAAATGTAATTTATGAAATTTATTTTTTTCCTCTTTTCTTATTCACATTTCTGGCATGGTAGGCTAGTCTTGGTCATTCTGTAATGTCTAGTCTCACAATTCACAATTCCATAAAATGATGATTTCCTTATTTGAACATGAATTTCTCATTTGCTGAGGTACATTGATGAATATATAAGGATATGCCAATGGACCCAACAATACATTACTTACTGAGATATGATTTAAGATGGCAGCTTCCTCAGATTCATTTCATTCATGTAACTTCTCACCTGTGTTGATTCTATGATGTTTATTAAGAACTTACTTATCATGGAATGTTTTTCCACCTTCATTACATTCATACAACTTCTCAACTCTATGAATTCCTAGACATTTATTTTGATCAGTTCTATCCTGCAATGTAAGGATTGACTTCTATTAAGTTTCCCACATTCGAACTATGCGGAAGAGGGGGCGGAAAGATTGTGAGAGCCATGGTGGGGGAGATTATCCAGAGGCATGGCCAGGAGAACCTGGCTGAATACTAGGCTATCCATGATCCCCTGTCACAAGGACTGATCCAGACGACCCATGGAGGAGGTTATCCAGTGGAGGGGGAGGGGAGGGCAGCGGGGAATTGGGGATAATAACTGATTGTTTGCCCACTAAATGTTGTAACTCATTATGGACAATAAATATAAAAAAGAGTATAAAAATAAATCTCTATCATAAAAAAAAGTTTCCCACATTCATTACATTCATATGGCTTCTCAACTCTATGAGATATTTTGTGGCTGAGAAGTGATTTGTAGATGTATGCTTTCAACATTCATTACATTTTGATGACTTCCACCCTGTATGGATTGCCTGATGTGTATTAAGATCTGTCTTGGCATGAAAAGCTTTCCCACTTTCATTACATTCATATGGCTTCCCACCTGTATGAGTTCATAGGTGAATAGTGAGATTTGACTTGTAGATGAAAGCTTTTCCACATTTATTAGATTCACATAGCTTCTCATGTGTATGGGAATTCTGATTTTGTTTTAAATCTGACTTGGCAAAGAAAGATTTCTCACATTCATTGTGTTTGTATGGCTTCTTGCTTATATGATTTCTCTGGTGAACAGTGAATCCTGCCTTTTGGTAGAAAACACTCTCACATTCATCAAATTCACATGTGTGTGAGATAGTGGTTGATCCATTGGAAAAATTTTCTGATAGTCTGGTATTTTTTTAACCTCAAATTTTGTTCATCAGGTTTTATCGTGATATTTTAACTCTGCTGTGAAACAGAGAAACCAAAAATCACATTCCTTATGATGAACAGGAACTTGACAAAAACTGCTTCTGCACATTTGGGCCTATATTGTATTTTAAGATAGCTCAAAATTATTGAATTGAGACTATCTTTTTCATGTGACATTTTTAGTCTATGAATGTAATTTTTTTATAGACCAATGCCCCACATAAATTAAACTCAGAGAAGTATTTTTTGACATTAGACTCTCCTTAAAAAATCATAACTTTTTTTGGACTGGTGAGATGGATCAGTGGTTAAGGCACTCGCTTGCAAAGCAAAAGGACCCAAGTTCAATTCCCCAGTACCCACATAAAGCCAGATGCACAAGGTGGAGCATGTGTCTAGAGTTTTGTTTGTAGTGGTTGGGGGCCTTGGTGTACCCATTCTTTCTCTGTCTGCCTCTTTCTCTCTTTGACTCTCAAATAAATAAATAAAATAAGAATTAAAAATAAAGTTTCTTTAAAAAATCTATAACTTTTGAAAACCAAACAAAGCCTTTTGTATACTCACTGAAACTTTTGGATGGTACTTGATGATAAAATATTTCTATGTGAGAAATACACTGCTGACCTCAATATCCTTTGAGGTTGATACACCAGATTGACTTCTCCTTACTACTTTAGCTGAACATGGTGTAGGATGCCTTTAGTCATAGCACTCAGTGAGGCATAGGTAGGAAGATTGCTGGGATTTCAAGGCCTTTGACTACAGTGTTAATTCATGTCAGCCTTGATTTGAGTGAGATATTAGGTCAAAAAATCCCATATTTTTATTATTCCAGGTAAAAGTCAGACAATGAAAACTCAGAAGCAACCATGCATCTCTCTTCACAAATCAAAGTACCCAATCAGGAAAACACCCAAGGAGAAATATACACACATGATTGACCTGAGCTCAGAATTTTCAGATCAACATTATAGCTAACAAAATGAAGCTGTAGTGAATGTACAGAGAATAAAAAAAATCTTCTCAGTACATGGTTATTATTATTTCTTTGTGATCATCAACAAGTAGAATGGTTATTACATACCCTGAAGTGTGAAAACACCTAACCCTCCACACCTTGGTCTCCCCCTAATATTAAACATGCTCAAAATCTGACCTTATCGGATAGATAGACTCTTCATGAGTCTATGTGCCAAGTAGATAAATTGAACATGTCCACAGCACTCCTGGATTGTGGCCCTCCCATTTTGGGAACTCAAATGCAAATGACTTGTACTCTGGCACTCCAAAATATTTTGCTCAATGTAATCAAGTTCTATAAGGAAATTCTGCTATAGATTAAGTCACATCCAAACAGAATCATTTCTGTGGATTTCACATTTTCTAGAGGCATAGAATTTTACTAAACCCAGAGATACTAGTATTTTGGCAAACAACTCTTTGTATTGTCTAGTGTTTCCTTGTACTTGTGGTCTTCCACTGTATTTTCATCTAGAAAACAAGAATGGAATATTTTCTACATTTCACTGCAATTTCATTCATTTAGTTTTCTCTTTGGATACTCTAAAACCACTTTTTCAAACCCAGATTTCCTCTCTTTCAAATATTTAATGTTTGCATCATCTAGATTATTCCCAAGGACAATTTTGGAAAAATATCTATTTCTTGTAATATCTGATGTTACCTTTTCTCACTTTCTTTTTTTAAATTTCATTTATTTAATTATGAGAGAGAGAGACAGAGACAGAGACAGAGAGACAGAGAGAAGAGATAGAGAATGGTGTGCCAGGTCCACCAGCCACTGCAAACCAATTACAGACACATGTGTCCCCTTGTGCATCTGGCTTTACGTAGGCACTGGTGAATTGAACTCAGGTTCATAGGCTTAGCAGGCAGTGCCTTACCCACTGAGCCGTCTCTCTTGACCTCTCATTTTCTTATGAATTCCACTGGTGACTGCAATTATTCTTATGTAAAATATTATCCTTGGTATTGATTATCACTTTCTGTGAGCATTGTAACCACAACCACCATTATAGAATTGGATTAATAAATACTTTTCTTCTTTAATGTGTTTCTTGTTACAATTTTATCACAGAAATGTGAAAGAAAATATACATACTACAAAATTCAAAATATAAATAAGTAAAATTTTTTATATAATATCTAACAGGGGCTGAACTTTGTGAAGGCAGCATTCCAGTGGTGCCATGGACAAATCTAAACAAAACTGCATCTCACGACCTGTTAAGTCTACAGTTCCACTTGGTGGAGGTACAAAATGTGTTCTGATCACCAAGTAGAATCCTGTTTCTGCCAGCAGTGGCCAGGCCCAGCGGGTTCTGTGTCCATCCAACTTTTCCCAGTGTGCTCCTTCACAAGGACAAAAGCTGGTCTCCAGTCACAAACCAGTGCCCAAGCAACAGCAGGCAGGAAGGATAGCATAGACTTGCTCCAAGCAACTCCCAGAAGAGTGAACAGCCACAGTTGGCAGCCTCCAGAAATAATCCTGAAAAGGATCAAGCATTGAAACAGAAAAACAAAGACTCAAAAAAGAGGCAATGGAATGTGGAAGACTTTGACATTGTCTGCCCACTGGGTAAAGAGAAGTTCGGAAGCATTTACTTGGCCAGAGAGAAGCAGAGCAAGTTCCTTCTGGCTCTCAAGTTGCTATTCAAAGCCCAGCTGGAGAAGGCTGGCCTGGAACACCAGCTCCGCAGGGAGGTAGGAGATACAGTCACACCTTTGGGACCCTAACATTCTCGGGCTCTATGGTTATTTCCATGATGCCACCACAATTTACCTAATTCTAGAATATGTGCCCCTTGGAATGGTCTATAGGCAACTGCAGAAACTGTCCAAGTTTGATGAGCAAAGAACTGAGCATGCAGATGCCCTGTCCTACTGTCATTCAAAGTTAGTCATTCATAGGGATATTAAGTCAGAGAACTTACTCCTTGTGTCAGCCAAAGAGTTGAAGATTGCAGAGTTCAGGTGGTCTGTCCACACGCCATCCTCCAGGAGAACCACACTCTGTGGCACTATCTGCCCGGAGATGATTGAGGTCCAGATGCATGATGAGAAGGTAGACCTATGGAGCCAGGGCATCCTGTGCTATGAGTACTTAGTTGGAATGCCTCCTTTCGAGGTGCACACATACCAAGATACCGACAAAAGGATATCACAGGTTGAGTTCACATTCCCTGATTTTGTGATGGAGGGAGCTAGGGACCTCATTTCCAGACTGTTAAAGCATAATGCCAGCCAGAGAATGACTTTGTCGGAAGTCCTTCAGCACTCCTGGATCTTACCAAATTCCTCAAATTCCTTGAATTGCCCCCCCCCCAAAAAAAAAACCAGAGATGATTAGCGAATCATCTGGAGCAGAGGGGCCTGAGCCCAAGCTATTGCACTTCTTTCTGGAAGACACCACTGCAACCCTGACCCTTACCATTGATCAAAGCCCTCCCTAGGCTTGCCATAGGAGCCTGCAGTGCTCTGCCTTGCTGCCCAGGAAGCTCCTTCTCACAGCACAAAAAGACACTGCTGCTTTTACTGGCTTCAGTTTGCTGGAAGCCAGGTTTGACTGTAGCTGTTGCCAAAAACTGCACTGGGCAAGGTGTCCTGGTGGAAGACAACTTCAGAGGGGAGGTGACCACTGTGCCTTCTGCCTCACCTGCATGAGTGTGTGTGTAACTTATTGGGTCACCAAGCCTAGAAAAGCTGTTGGAATGCACGTGTGGTTTTCTTTTAAATGTTGAAATAAAAATTTGGACAGACTTCACCTTTCCTTCCATGGTATGCCCTGGGGAGCCCTCTTTTTCCTCAGCCTTCTTAAGTCTGATGGCAACCTTATTTCTTCTTAATTTAACCACTGTAAATTGGGAGCATCGCTCTACTTCTGTCCCGGGATTTAATTGGGACAGAAATCTTGATACTTCTGTTGGGGTTTTGTATGTGTGTAAACTTGTTAAATATATAAATGCATGGTCAAAAATATCTAACAGGTAATATTCAACCCAAAAGGAATTAACATCTGAATATCTAAGAAAATATTCTTCAGTTTCAGAAACAGGGCTATGGACTGACATGGAGAAAGCATTTTGTAAAGTGCATAAAGCAAATTACTAACTCTCAGAAAGAGGAGGCTTTAAAACTTGAATAAATTTGGTGAATGTTTCTGAACATGACCATTCCTGATGCATTTTCATTTCACTGATCTCCTTTCCCCAGTATGTATTCACTTGCCTGGAAGTTTCTTAATTGTTTTTCTGCAACACTTCATGGAATAAATCCTTCCTCCAACTTGAAAATGAAATGTGATTTGTTCACACAATTTCCTGTTAATGAAAAATAATGTAAAAATCATGCCAATACATTAAATTAGGTGATATCATTACAGATAAAATCATCATTTCTGAAACTGTCCTCTACTAGGTGTACAGAAAAAATTATGTTACTATTTGTGAAATTCATTGTCCTTTATCCTATGGACTGTTCCTAAAAACCCACTGAGGCAATCCAGAGGTGGATGAGGGGCTGGAGAGAGGGAAACAGGGGCTCCAACAAAAGAATTTTTCACTCAACCTTTCTACTTATTAACAATTAATTTAAAATGTCAAGAATACAGATATTTCTTTTTTTAATTTGTTTATTCATTTTCAAGCACAGAGAGAGAGAGAGAGAGAGAGAGAGAGAGAGAGAGAGAGAGAGAGAGAGAGAGAGAACCAGGGCCATCACCTTGCGGATCTGGCTTATGTGGGTCCTGGGGAATTGAACTGGGGGCCTCAGGCACTGGAGCCAAGTGCCTTATCCACTGAGCCATCTCTCCAGCCCAAGAATACAGATATTTCAACCATAACTCCTAACATCAACGGCCTCAATGCTCCAAATGAAATACACAGAGTTGCAGACTGAATTAAAGAAGAACATAGCTACAAGTATTTAGATTTCTATTTGAGTTGGAGTAAGTCAGTAGTGAGTCCAGAAAGCTACAAAGGGGTTGTAAGGGAGAGAGGAGAGGAAACTTAAGGAGAGGGTACTATATATGTAAGTAGACATATAGATTACTGGGTGTGCAATGGCCTACGTGGGGTCAGGAGAAGAGATTGAGTAAAGGAAGGGTGGAAGAAAGATTTATTTAAATTCAACAGGCTTAGAATAAGCCATATAAAAATGCACGTTTTTGGATAATAGCACAGCCAGAAGCCAGATATTGTTACTACAATAATTTCACTGGAGGGAAGGGATACATTCCAGAGGGTTGTTGGCCAGAGAGATTCCTGATGTTCCCAAACATCACAGGCCATTATCAAGTTTCTTGATAGCCCAACAGAACAAGCTGGTAAGACCCTATTTCAGCAGACAACAAATTCTTGGGTTACAGGTCAGTGAGAAATCAAGCTGGAGCTGATCTGTAAGCTTCCTCTTTTAAGCAGATGATAGAAAGCTGGGAAAAGCTACATTCACATGAAACCCTATTTGAGACAAAAAATATCATCAATGGTGGTAAACAGCAGTGGACCTTACAAGCCTGAATCTTTTTCAGCAAGTTCAATAGTCATGTCTGTTCTGGGGAATATAAGTACTGTCTAACTGGACTGGAGGCCCTCTACATGGAAGAGAATAAATGGCTGGTTCTGAATGCATACTCAAAAGTCTATGGTAGGGGTGTAATGCCTTTTGTTTTCCAGCTAAATGCATATACAATGCCTACCAAAAGGCCTGATGATCACTGTTTATTAAATGGGAATACCCATAAAATAATGCGACTCTCACTTTTGGCAAAAAAGCTTCTCTTTTCAGACAGCAATGACCACTAGATTAACTCTGAGGTCACCATAGAGCTGAGAAGAAGTAACACTGGAGTTTTTAGCACGGAGACATCTCTATCAAACCACCTAGGCTCAGGTGGAATGATTGTAAGAGCCTAAGGAACATTAGGACTGCATGCAATGCAATCTTCAGACACATAATGGCCCTAAAATCCATTACTGTGCAGTGCCAGACACGACCTACATATGACATTCAAAATGGGAGGAAAATATGACAGAAAAAAACAGAGACTATTTGAGAAGGGGTGGACGTGGAGGTGATTATCATGGTTTATTTTCTACAAATATGCATGCATTTAATAAAAAGTTAAAAAATGAACCTAGCTTCAAAGAATAAGTTCATGTGAATAACAATGGAGTGGCACACCTGATGTTCCATTCCGGACATAACAGGAGAGTGATCACCTGCACATGTTTGCATAGCAGTTCATAAGGGCATGTTCATGAGCAATCTTCACTTGTAACACACACCACACACACACACACACACACACACACACACACACACACACACACACACTCACTCACACACACACACACAAACCCACGGAGAAATCCTAATGTAAAATCTCAAGAAATTGATACTGGAGTGTAATGACACCTATATTGAATCTAACAGAGGGCCTCCAGATTGATGAATGGGAAGAAGTACTGAAATTACTTTCCATAAGGTCTGAAATAAAACAAGGATGCAGTCTTCTACCACTCTTCTACAACAGAGAATTGAAATCTTAGCATTAAAATAGCTCCTTGTGATGACACATTACTGATATGCATGACATTCACATTCAATTTAAAAATGATGAAAAGAGAAAGAGGATAATGACAAAAACAAAGTAACACTAATTGTAAGGAGAGAAGAGGCTAGAATAGTGTCCTTCTTTGTAGGACAAATGACTACATAGAGAGAAAAGGATGCAAGGAAAGTTAAAATTGAGACAAGTATGGTGACACTCAACTTTGCCACCAACATGTGGGAGCCCGATGTAGGGAAACACTGTGAGTTTGAGGCCAGCCTTGGCTACAAAGGGAATTCCAGTATAACTTAAGTTAGAGTGAGAATCTATCTCAAATAAATAAATAAATAAATATAAATAATGTTTAAGGGATGAAATGAAAAAAATGTAAGATTTATATGAAATAGTGAAGCTCAAAATAACTGTCACCATCTTAAGGCAAAGCAGCTATACTGAACATTAGTCACATCCATGAAATCAAGAGTGATACAGCCATCACAGTTTGTGGACTGTGGGAGGTCTTTGGCTCCAAGGCAACAAAGCCTCATCACTCCGGCCCCTCTGATTGTCTCTTTATGCCCACTTTACACAGGGGGACAGTCAATGTAAAGGCTCAGTCAAGGACGATGACAGATCCCACCCGCAATTTGGGGGTTGGAGATCTTAGCGGAGGTATTGGGGGAACTAAAGGGCCCTGGACAGGGATGGGTTGTACTTCCTGTAAGATAAGCTCAATGGCACCTTCCCAGCGCCAGTGGGGAGAAAAGGTATAGTGCTGGCCTGTCCAGATCCTCTCTATTCTCTGGTTGCTTATATTCACCATCCTCCTTGCTTTCCTCCTCACCATCACCTATATTCTGAAATTTTTATAAATGAAGATGATCTAGATACTAGGATGTAAGAATTCTGGCCTCTGCTTTTAATCTCTCCAACTGCTAAACTCTCCTTTTGCATTATTTCTTGGACAGTGTCTTTCTTTGATGGTTTTGAACTGGAATAGTTTCTCCCCCTCTTCTTTCATGTGTGAGGTTAAAGAAACAGTGTGGACATTCTTCCTACATGAGCTATTGCATGGAAAAATTGAATAATGCCATTGTAGCTTTTCGTACTGTAGGATGGTGCCTCTAGTAAACCCACACTGGCTATTGATTGGGAAAAGTTATCATAAGAGAAAAGGGCATTATCCTCTACTCAGAAGACTAGGAAAGCATTATGTGGTTTAAATGCCAGTAACTGTCATCATCAAGGTGGAACACCTTACAGACCATCATTCTAGAGCCTAGGCATTGGTGAGCATTTGAGTACTAAGAATCAAGGACTTTCCTAAAAGTCCAATATGTTTACATCATCTTTTTAATATTGATTGTATCTTCTGTTGTAAATATCATTTTAATGGGAAACCAGCTTTGAAACTTGAATACGAGAAAATGCCTACCTTTCCATATATTTCCATTTTTGCTAAGTAATGCTGATGTCACTGTTGGATGTACAAATATTTCCTATTTATATATTATATTTGGCAAAGAATGCCCACTAGCCTGACAATTTATTCAAGGTACTTAACAATAGGTTTTATAATCACACTGTAAATGGATCATACATTTATATTTCTTAAACAATAAACTTCCCTATTAGCTTTTAAATATTTTATAAAATATATTCAACTTACATGTTTTTAAAATTATTGCATGCCTTAAAATAGTACTTCTTAGGATGTTATATGATGCAATCTTTTCTATTTTTTATTTTTAAGCAGAAAAGCACATAGATGTAGTTTAAAATTAAGTAACTTTTTAAATAAAATGTCTTTTAAAAATATTTTATTTATTTATTTGACAGAGAGACAGAGAGATAGAGACAGAGAGAATGGGCACGCCAGGGCCTCCAGCCACTGTAAATGAACTCCAGACACATGCACTCTCTTGTGTATCTGGCTTTACATGGGCACTGGGGAATCAAACTCAGGTCCTTCTGCGTTGCAGGCAAGCGCCTTAACTGCTAAGCTACTTCTTCAGCCCTAAAATGTCTTTTAAAAAGGTAAATTGTTGTGAAAATGGTAAGAATCTTTATGCTCTTTATGTATCTCTATTTTTCTACAAAAATCGACAATAGTTATATTGCATATATGTATACAGTTAAGCAGAACTTGTGCTATTTTGTTTTTAGTAAACGAAAGCCTGAGAGTTTTCTATGTGGAAATGGTTGAACTAGTTTATATTTAATCTTAAAAATGTAATTAATGGACTAGAGAGAGGGCTTAGCATTTAGGGAGCTTACCTGCCCAAACTGTGTCCCAGTGCCAACATGAAGCCAGATGCACAAAAGGGGAAATTGCATCAGGAATTCTATTGCAGTGGCTATAGGTCCTGGCTTAACCAATTGATCTCAGTCTCTCTGTGTCTATGTCTCCCTCTCTCTGCTTACATATACATATATATATATACATATACATATATATAAATAATTTAGTTACCAAAATACAAAAGATAATTTGATATTTTATATAGGTATATAATGAAAATACATATACTTGCAATTTGTGGTTTTGTTTGTTATTTCTTTTATAGTAATTATGTACTAATCAGAAACAGTCTTGGCAACTGAAGTGGCATGTCATGTCACTTCAGTTTTGGAAAGATAAATGATTTGCACAGCTGTCTTTCACATGTATACACAAACTTATATTAGGAAATCATTGAGTAATCAAACTGCTTATCCAAACAAAGTGGGAAATGAATATATCTAATACAACTCCTCTGACAAATATAATTAAGAATTAATGCATTCTAATAATATTCACTTAAAAAATAGAACACTGACCTAAGTCAATGATAATGTGAATCCACTATCAACCTTTCCCAAACATAGAGCCATAAATCCCTCCCTTGAAATTCTACTTGGAAATGTGTAGGTAGGGGATAAAAACTGATTAAGATTTTGATTTTTTTTGGCAGTATGCATCTTTGTGTAGAAGCCTTTGTTTTTTAAATAACCCCAATAAACTCCTTCACCCAGTTGAAATTGTTTTTTGTCCTTTGGGCTATCAAACCCCTCCCTAATTCTAATGAATAGATGGTTCATCACTTCTCCCCTAAAAATAAATAAAATATTTTAATATAATAATAAAACAATAATTATAATATGGAAAATGTGTGAAAGAAAAACAATGGAAAGAGAATGGGTAGAACTAACTGGATCTGTCTGGAAATAATTTATTATATAAGACATTGGTAACAATGCATATAATAACAATAAATTTGTATGTCAAAATAGCAACAAGTATTGGCAAGTTATCCCTATACAAATAATACCTGAGCTAACAGATCTAGTCATTACACACACATACACACACACACTCATATGTATATCAAAAATCCACAGTATTCCATAAAATGTGTACCATTAAAATGTGTTAATTTTAAATTGCCATATGAGAATAATATTAAGCATTTGTAATGAAAATGATGTTTGTCAAACAAAAAGAAATTATTCGATACCCAGAGGTTCAGGGGACTTTCACTCACCAGGCTGCTGTAGTTCTCCAGCATCACATCCCTGTAGAGGGCTCGCTGAGCAGCATCCAGGTACTTCCACTCTTGCCAGGTGAACTCCACAGCTATGTCTTCAAATGACACCAACTCCTATAATGAGATAGTTCTTTTCAACCTAGGATTATAGGCACTTATACAAATTACTGATTATTTGTATGCTACATCATGGGCGAAAACTTTCCCAACAAGCTCAAGTAAAATGAATCCATCATAGTATTACAATTCAATATCTCAGAATTCCCTGGGTGTTCCCACACACCTTCATCCCTAAAGTATCACAATCTTTTCCATTAACTGTTTTTCCTTTAAATGTGGAGATAAAACTAGGCTGAGAGTTGAATTTGTGTAGTGAATTATCCATTGGAATAAGAGTATAGTAATGTGGGGATGGAGGTGCAGGACTTTAATCGGGCCACTCTGGAGGATGATCTTGACTTCAACTTTAGTCTGAGTTACATGGCATCCTAGGCATGTGTGAGACTGTGACCACCAAAACCAGTATTATAATTCTGCAATGAGGGTTGGAGAGACTGCTCAGTGGTTATTGCTCTTGCTTGTAAATTTGAACAACCAGTACAGTTATCTCTTGTCCACATAAGGCCTGGCAACACAAAGTGACATAAGCATCTGTAGCTGCTTTGCAACAGCTTGGGTCCCTGACACACCAATGCCCTCCTCCCCTCTCTCCAAATTTATTTTTCTGAATTTATAGATCGGCCAGCTGTGTGGCACAACATTAAATAGAAAAAGAAGAGCTGGAGAGATGGCTCAATGGTTAAGGCACTTGCCTGTAAAGCAGGACATGAGTTTGATTCCACAGTAACCAAGTAAAGCCAGATGCCCAAGGTGATGCATGCATCTAGAGTTCATTTTCAGTGGCTGGAGGCCCTGGAACTTGCTCATTCTTTCTCTCTCTCTCTCTCTCTCTCTCTCTCTCTCTCTCTCTCTCTCTCTCTTTCTCTCTCTCTCATAAATAAAATTATCAAAAAGAAAAAAAATAAAGATATACTGATAAAACTTTACAGTTAATGACAAAAGCCATTTTTGACTGTCTCATACTCAAGTGCAGATACTTCAATGTGTAAATAACAACCTTCTCTATTCCACTACAGGTGTGGTTTCACAAAAGAGTGATGATTTTAAACTTGGACTCCATTTGGGACCCACTCTTGCCTACATGGGATTGTACATCACCCTGGTTTTTCACATGGCAGGCAACAGAGATAAGGAAACCTGGTTCCCATGGGACAGCACTATCCAGCTAGACATGTTTTATAAGTAAAGAGAAAGAAATAGACTGAGTTGTTCTCTGTCCCACCTTTGTTATATCTGACGCCATCTCAAACTGGTTCAGAGCTATGTGTTACACTCTCATACTTGTCAATTTCCTGACATATAGGTCTGTAAGACTTTAAATTCCAGGTCTCAACTGTAACAATACACTGAAAGTTACTTAAAATCAGTGTTGTACGAGAAACTGGGACAAAGGTTCTGCCACATGTGGTAGACTGTCCCAGGAAAGAATTGATAAAGAAAGACAAAAAAAAAAAAAAGAAACCTAGAGTTCAAGGCAAGCCTCCTCTATGGACTAAAAACAATGGCTGGACAAATTATTAAGGCTAAGTGAGCAACAATTTGGCTATGTGTACAACCATGATGTGTTAGGCCTGTTATTCTCCAAGGGAAATTTCTGGCTAACTTATAAGTGTCCAGTGAGACAACACATGATCCTCTTCAGAATTCCTATAAGTTTTAAAGTGCAAATACTCATGATGGGGCTGGAGAGATGGCTCGGTGGTTAAGGCACTCGCCTCCAGTGCCTAAGGCCCCGGGTTCAATTCCCCAGTACCCACATAAGCCAGACCCACAAGGTGTGGCCCTGGTGCGTTCTCTCTCTCTCTCTCTCTCTCCCTCCTTGAAAATAAATAAATAAAATATTAAAAAAAACACTCATGATGGTGACTCTCACCAGGACACTTGAATTCAATGAAAGTAATATTTAATATTTTATTTAACATTTTTGTTAGTAAAAACTTATCTTCATAAAGGACAGCATGTTTTGTCTATACTTACAAATGTTACATAATATATAATTTTTTTTTATCTTTCAGACATGGCTTGCCATTTCATTGAAAAACAAAAGTTAAATATAACAAAATAATAAGGCTTTTAGGATATCCTTCAACTAAATTTGTTTTGCTAACAATACAAATTAAAAACAATCTATATTCCTAGTTTTCTCCTGGGTGCCTCACAAGAAGATGTAACAGACAACACCAATGAGGAATTTGGGGCTAAAAGGAATGTCAAATTGTTACCATCACAACACTCAGGACCCCTCCAAGTCTCAGCTAACCTTGGCTAACATACAACTGCTTTGCACTACTTAGTCCTCAGATTTCTACAGAATGTGGTGCTCCCTCAGACCCTCACTTCCCAATGACCTATACCTCATCACTCAGACCTACAAGTCCTCTCTTAGATCATCACCTCTTTCCTCACACCTCGTCTTCTTACCTTACTCCTCTCAGGCACCTCCTTCTCCCACAACACAGATCCTCCTCCGTCACACAGATTGTAAACTCCTAAAGTCAAGACTGAGGAAAATCAGTACTTTTCATTCTATACCACTGAGACCTCACAAAAGCTAACAGGGCATTCTCCAGTGCTGTGAGGGCACATTCCCCATGTTGGCAACCTGTGAGAGAGTCCCTTGTTAAACAGAGAGACAAAGAGAAAGAGAGAGAGGAAGAGAGAGTTAAGCTGCTTAAGTGGGTTGGGGTGGCACATGCTTTAACCTTAGCTCTTAGGAGGCAGAGGTAGTAGGAGGATCACCATAACTCTGAGACACTGGGCAGATGGATTACTTAGGGAGTCTTTGTGCACAGACTCCCTGTTCATCCATGGAGCTGGGTGAACAGTCTTGAAAATGCATGAACACATGAGAGGAAGAACTCTTGTGAGACCACTGCAGTGAACAGCTCATTTATTAGGTTGTGGAAGGTACTTTTACGCAAAAGGAAAAGCAGAGGCAGGGGGATAAGCAGGAAGGGGATTGGAAGGTGCAGGCAGGCCTGTGGATGTTTCATGAAAGTAGTGGCAGGGGTCAGCTGCATAGCTAAGCGGGAAGGACTTTCTTGTTGCCTGGGCCTTGTTATCACCTTATAGCTGACTGACGTGAACTCCAAAAAACTCAGGCCTTGAATTGCCTGGTCTTTTCAGTGTGTGCTGAGGCCGACTAGGTAGCTGGAGGTTGGGGACAGAATGAGTCAGCAAATGTCCTGCCAGTCGCAGGATGAAATTATCAGGCTCCAGGCAAATCTCAACTATCCTTTATCCCTGTGTCCTCCACGCCTCTCAGCAGGATCCCACACGAGAAGACCAATATGCAAACATTTGAATATTTGAAAGTGAGATTCAATGTAGGTCTTGCCCCTCTCTCTCGAATTTGACCTTTACAGGGACTAAAGAGGCTACTCAGAGAGAAGGAACAAGAGAGGATGGGTTAAATATTTCAAACCATAGATAACCATGCGATTCGGATTCCAGTGCCTACCAGCTAGCTATGAGGAGTCTCAACAAGAAAAAAATTAACCTGGACTCCACACAGATTTTTATTCTCTTTCAGAAAAGCCACAGAAGATAACAAGATGATAAGAAGAAGACAAGGGGACGAGTCGCTGGAAGTTGGTGGCCTATGTGTATACATCTCAGTATTTAGAAGGTATAGTTCTGAGTATTGTTGCAAACTTCAGGCAAACCTGGCCTCAATAGTGACTCCTAGGTACATATTGATTATGGAATGAGACATTGCCTGAAAAAAGAAAACGAAAACAAGGAAAAGATGGAGAAACAAATATATAGACACAAGGTAAGCCAGATAGTCAGGGGACCTCATGTACCCCTCCCCCCAGCCCCCAAAAGCAGGACTGTGGTCCATGACTCATTCTTCTGCTCCTCATTTTCCAAAGCCTACCACAGTAACCTTCCACACATTGAAAATCACTCAACACCATCAGCAACTCTGTCCAAAGGGAAAACCAGGAAAGGCCCAGGATTTAATCCAGAGGATGATGGAAGAGACTGTTTCTACCCTCAACTCCTGTGCTTGTGAATCATGTCCCAAGCCAGCCAGACCAGTTCTCCAGTAGGCAGACCCTCCCAGGTGTGGGTTAGTAAGGAAAATAAAAGAGGGAATCAATTTAAACCCAACCCTCTGTGCCTGGCCATGATCTCAAACTGTGTGTCATTGAGCTGTCTCACTGAATCTCAAGGTCTCTCAGAATCTCCACACCTGTCTCCAATTCTCTAATTTCAGAGAACCCCCCCTTTAGTTCTTAGGACTCTAGTGGAAGAGACTTATTCAGCACCCTACTGCTGCTGGACCAGATTAAAATGAGTCCCAAGGTAGTGGAACCAGACAAGGACTTGAATGAGTGGAGCTGTACTTTAAAAA
>PVHP010037211.1:0-17508 GCA_004024765.1 Zapus hudsonius
CATCACAGTCAGGAGCTGCTTCAACACCACAATTCCCCTGCCATGATCAACCATATTCCTAGACAATGAACTAAAACAGACTTTTCCTCTCTCAAGCTGCTTTTTGTCAGTTCCTGGTCCGAGCAAGGAAACTACAACATGGATACACTCTTAAATTTTAGTAAGTTGCTCTCTTTTATGCTTGATAGAGGCCTGTGTATCAGCCCTAACAACACAGGAAAAGGGGTTCTGAGCACCAACCAGTCAAAGCTGTCTGTCTGAGCCACCTCCAGTGTATTTCTAATAAACTTGTGGCTCATTCCTCTGAATTCCCCAGTTGTTGGTGAGAATACAAGCCACCTTGAGCTCCTGGCAATGGCTTCATCCTATCTCAGTAGCAGCTAATTAGTCATGAGAAGTCGATATGAATCTCTGGGCAGGAAATCAAGGAGGCACCCATGCATTGATTCATCTGTTTGCTCATTCATTACTTCCAAGTGTCTGCTACAAGTCTGGCACTGCTTTTGGCAATTTTATTATGGAAAACAAGGTCAGGACTGCACTAAGCACTTCCAGTGGATTCATTTATCTGATACTGATTGTCTAATTGCCATGTGTAGAAAAACAATGTGCTTCAGTAGAAGTCTATAATTTGCCCAGGAGGAGATCCCTCCAGGTATCTGACTAGGTTTCCATGGCTGTGCCGGCTGTAGAGCTCCCTGGTTCCATGGCTCCTGCAGCAATGAAGAATAAAAACCCCTACTGATATGCACATTCTAACATGAATAGAAGTCCTGTGAGGAGAATGGTCTGGAAGGATTTCATTTGGCCTCCAACCCATGAATAACAACTTTTCCCCTCTCTGAACATTTACATCTGCATATCTACATGTCTGTTGAAGGGGTTTCCTTCAAGCTGAGTGTCACATCTGGACTATCAGTTAGGAAGCAGAGTCGAATGCCCATGTGCAAGTAAAGGCCAGAGGACCTCAGGTGTTGCTTCTCAGGAACAATATCCATATTTTTAAGACAGGATCTCTCATTGACCTGGAAGTCGCCAATTAGCCTAGATTGGCTGACCAGTGAGCCCGAGATCTACCTGCCTCTGCCTTTACAGTGCAGGGATTACAAACATGAATTACTTTCAAGCTAATTGATTAGGGACACAACCAGACTCAGGAGCTGGGATTGTGTCCCCAAAGGGTTGGCTCGCAGGCTTTTTAAAGAAAAAAACCACAAACAGGTGCTGGCCAGTGGTCTGAGGTAGGAGTTAGGGAATCTTTTAACAGGATTGGTCAGGTCCAAGTGGGGAGATGTCCTGGGGTCCACTCTTAGGAACCAGTGGTCTCAGAATCAGGATGTTAGCACACTCTGCCATGGTGACTCTAACAGGATTGGATGGTCCCAGGGGTGGGGTAGCGTAGCAGGGACTTGCAGTTACAGCAGCAGCTAGAATAATAGTACATTAGTCAACTTGACATGGTTACTGAGGAAACTAGAAACAGGTTATTTTGACCTAGGTACTGGGGGAAACTAGGAGCTGATTGGTTGGGTTGGGGGCCCAGGATAGTTGCCAGTTTTTTTCATGGAACAAGGGGTTACCGGGAAGTCATAACAGTTAACAAAATGGAGGTCCTGTGGCCAACCCTAGCCCTTCATTCCTCCCCTCTAAGTTGTAACTGAAATAAACCCTTGATTCTGGGTCCTCATTTTTGATTATTCCCATCACTAGAGAGTCATATTGGGCCCTTAGAACCATAAGCTTTACTGCTGAGATACAGAACCGTAGAAAGTGGAGTAAAGCACCTATAATGCAGGGACCAAAGATGAGACTAAGTAGCAGGAATAGCCAGGGGTCTGCGATAGCAGAGATCAGTGTAGTTAGCCAGGGAGACTGATTGAGGAGTTTGTGGAAGCAAGAATAAGTTTGGGAGCATTCTTTGTCCCATTCTATTAGGTTAGACTTGAGTTCCTGGAGTGTGTCTCTGATGATATCAGAATGATTTACATAGAAACAGTAAGCTTCTATGCAAAGTCCCCCTTCTTTGAGGAAGAGGAGGTCAAGCCCTCTCCTATTTTGGAGGGACATTTCTGCCAGAAAATCGACCTGTTGTTTGAGATAGGAGGTAGCTGACTGGAGTTTGGAGAGGTCTTGATCTATGATTTGTTTGTAATTTTCCTGTTCAAGGATTATAGAAGTAGTGCCTAGGGCAGCAGACCGTGCAATACCTAGACCAACCAAGGCTGGGGTGAGTATGGGGACAGCCTGTCTAGGTCCTGGATGGAAAGAGGGAATTAGCAGATGTTGTCTCCCGGCTGTTCCTTAGTAGTACAGCATCTGTGGTAGGATGTGCATAAGGTCACAAAGGTCAGGCTTGTCTTTAATAAGGAAGGACTTAGCTATGCAAGGGGTCAAGCCTGAAGTACAAGTGAACCAGGCCTCTTTGGTGCTGCCAGCAGGTTGTCATTAGTTAGACCTATTGGGTTTTTAGATTTCTTAATGGCATACATACTGGAACTGAGGCAGACATCAGGATAGTGGGTATTTTTTAGGTCTTGGGACCTGAAACAATTCTCATTATTTATTATATCTCCTATGGTAAGGGAAGGTTCCCAAGGGCAGGCTTTAATGTCATTATGAGGCACTAATTTAAGAAGGGTAAATGGTATAGAGTCTGTAAATGCAACTCCAACATAGTAAGGGGGTCTAGGATTTAAGCAAAGCCAACAATCCATAGTTAGGTCGGGGTTGGATGAGTTGACAAGGTTAAAGACAGCTTCTACCATGTGTACCACTGAAGAGATCAGAGGGGGTAACGATAAACTAGAGTTTTTAGAACTTGGAGCTGGGGGATTCCAGCTAAGGGTTGAGGGAAAAGGCTCCATGGCTGACCTTGTATCCTTGGCTAAGGGGCCAATAGGCAGGTGGCGTCTAGTGACCTCTGAACACTGAGTAGTAAATGCTGTGCCTGGATCCTTGCTGTACATAAGGCCCCAGGTTTTTCCTGTTTCCAAGGTTTGGGAAAACTAGGATCCCAACTAAGGGTAACAGGGTAACAGCAGTTGGATGAACATGAATGGGTCTGGGTGAGAGAGACCTGTAAGTCTGTATCTGGTCAGCTTGGTGCCCAGCTGCCTGATGTCCAAGATTTGCACCCCCAAACAGCACAGTGGTACTGACCTGGCTCATCACAAGTCTCTCCATTCAGCCAATGACCCACTGGGCACATATAGTAATATTGTGCCCAAAGGCCTGGGGTTGATAGGGACCCAATTTTGACCCAGGACATCTATAGCAATGGCAATCCATAAATCAACTAAATCTATCTGAAAAGTAGGAGGTGAGGACAGGGAGGCAGGATGACAGGTCTGGATAACTTTCCCAGTTCGGGTGTCTGATAGGCTCCAAAGAAAAGCCTGGGGCCCATAGGGGTGGCAGCTGGTCATCAGAGGGGGAAGACAAATAAGAAGAACAAGTAGCATCGTGGCTGTTGTTGGACCTGTTTTACCCAGAGAGGGTCAGTAGGGTGGTGTCAGACCCTCCACCAGTTGTCAGGCTCATTGTGTCTGCCGGCCGGTAGAGGCTTGACGTGGGAGAGATGGATCCAAGTCCATATGCTATCTACCTTGTTCGTGGTTGGGGTGGTCAAAGTGACAGTATGTGGTCCTTTCCACTGAGGCCCAGGAGTCTCCTTGTGGTGTCTCTTGATCCAGACTAGATCAACAGGTTTATGTTGGTGGGGCCGGGCTGGAGCAAGTTTATAGGTATGTCTCATGATCGGGAAGACGTTGTCTTGGGCTGTCTATAGGGCCTGGACAGATGTAAGGAATTTGTATTCAGAGATCTCATTGATTAATTCAGCTTGGAGTTGAGGAAGGAGAGGGGAGGTCTACCAAATATAATTTCATAAGGAGTCAATCGTATGCTTATGCTACCGCCAACTTCTTAGGTAGCCAGAGGGCAGCAAGTCGAGAATTTCTTCCTTGTTTTTAATAGGTTTTCCTTCTGCGGTTAGCAAGCTGTGTTCTCGGTAGATGGCACCATGGACGTGGGTGGTAGCATAAGCAAACCTGCTGTCTGTATATATATTGGCCACCCATCCTCGGCTCAACCTAAGGACTTCTGTTAATGCCATTAGTTCTGCCTTTTGAGCCGAGGTTCCTGAAGGTGACACAGAAGCCCAGATTGTCTCAGTAGGGGACACCACCATCCCCACATACCCAGTTCCATCTTGAATAAAGCTGCTACCATCAGTGAAGTAGATGACATCTGGTTCCCCCCAGGGGACATTGGTCAGGTCCGGTCTGGTACCTTGGATTGTTGAAGCACCTCAGAGCAGTTGTGAAGAATTTCCGAATCCAGATTGGCAGCAGAGTTGAAGGGTTAAGGGCCCAGCTTGGGAGAAAAGCTATACGTGGGGTGGGAGGGGTGGGGGTGGGGTTGAGCAGCAGGGCCTGATAGTGGGTCAGGTGGGCATTTGACATCCAATGGTTTGAGGGATTTTTAAGGACCGTCTTTGACAGAATGAGGGGTGGTAATAGTCAATGGCCGTCCCAAGGTCAACTTGTCTGCATCTTTTACCAGAAGAACAGTGGCTGCAATGATACGGAGGCAACTTGGCTGTCTGGCTGCAACTGAGTCCAGTCTCTTAGACAGGTAGGCCACAGGCCATTTCCAGGGGCCAAGTTGTTGAGTCAGTACCCCTTTGCCACTCCTGACCATTCATCCACAAAAAGCTGGAACAGTTTGTGGACTTCAGGTAGAGAAAGCGCTGGTGCCTCTAAGAGGGCCATTTTGTGGCCTGGAAGGCCTGATCTTGGACCCCTGTCTAGGTGAAAGAATTTTTGTTGCCCCACGTGGACTCATAAAGGGGCTGGGCAATTTCTGCAAATCCAGGTATCCAGAGCCTACAGAATCCAGCTGAGCCAAGGAACTTCCCTTTAGGCAGTTGTCCTGGGTTTTGGCTGCTAGCAGGAGATTATCAATTTATTGTAGGAGGCTCACCTCGGAGTGAGAGATTCGGAACTCATTCAAGTCCTGGCATAGGGCTTCATCAAAGATAGTGGGTGAGTTTTTGAACCCCTGCGGAAGACAGGTCCATGTCAGCTGTCTGCTGAAACCCTGTTCAGGATCCTGCTATACAAAGACTAAGAGAGGTTGGCTCTCTTTTGTCAGGGGTAGGCTGAAGGAGGTGGCATCTTTTAGGTCAAGAACAGTATATACCTGTAAGTCTGGAGAGAGTAGATTTAAGAGAGTGTACGGGTTAGGTACCATGGTGTAATGGTTAAGTTTTGTTGTCAACTTGACATTTCAAGTAATCTTGGGTGGGTCTGTGAGGATGTTCACAGGAAGGCAGCCTCTCAATAGGGGGCAGGATGTAAGGAAGCTCAAAGGAGCTAGAAGTAAACATCCTTTCCTGTGTGGGCAATGCAGGAAGGAAATTCCAGAGACTCAGGAAGCCATTAAGTCTGGGATAGAATTGCAAGACCCCACCCAAGGGCTATATAAAGGTGAAAGAATTCTCTCCTTGTCCTCCTGCCTGTTTGCTAGTGTGTGTGTGGTGTACGTGGTAGGTTTTTCTCTCTGCTTGGACCTGTGAAAGTGGAGCAGCCTCTTTTGCATTCTGGAACTTCTGCTGTATCTATAAAGCTACAAATAAATCCTTTCCTCCCATAAACTGTGCCTGGTTTGGAGATTCATCCCAGCAGCGTGTGGCTGACTATGACAGATTTGGTACCAGGAGTGGGGTGATTTGCTGAGATGAATCTGACCATGTGGATTTTGATCTTCTGGAACTTGTGTGCTGGAGGAATAGACATGGACTTGGTACTTGCAACTGAAGATACCTTCCAGAGCGGTAAGCCAAGTTTTATAGACTATTCTGGTGAGAATTTGGAAATGCTAAGTGCAGAGAGAATTGCATTTGGAGGCTTGGCTTGTGGACTTTCTAAGGGGAAGGAAAGACTGCAGAAAACTTTAATAGAAGTGTGTGCCTGGGCCAAGGGGTGGATGCGTCCTACTGCCCATGCCCAGAGAGTTTGACCAAGGCTGAATTTAAGAAATGGACTGTGTGCTTGGCTACGGATTTGGGACTGAGAATTTAAGATTTGAAGATGGGAAAGCCTCAAAGCAAGTTTAACTTACTGACAGAGACTGGCTTTTGAAACAATGGAGAGATGCCTGAGGTGTTTCCACCCAGGAAGGACAGAAAGATGACCTGTGTAAACTCTTTGGAAGGGAAATCGCTGACAGAAAGGAAACTGCTCTTCAAAGTCATGTTTATTTTGTCCCTGAATTAACAACATGGCTGTGCCCTACATACCTGGTATTGCTTTTGGAAACATGAGAAATGCATGCGTGGAGTGGGTCATGAAGTGCACATGGTTCCAGGAGCTGCTGCTGAGATGCAATATTTGGAACAGAGTATGAAGTCCCTGATTGGAAAGTGAAGCCATTGGAAGATGGACCATGGTTTGCAATGGAGACCAGAAGATGTTTTGGACATACCAGGTCTTTGCAAGGTCTACCATGGAGCACTGTTGGCTTGGGATGGAAGTTTCCCCAGGGGCTCAGCCAAGCTGGGGGGATAAAATTGGAAAAATCCAGAGACTGTCAGTCACTGGTTGTGGTATGGGACTTGAACTGCAGATGTGGATGTTTGCTGATATTTATTGAGTTTGCCTTGGCCCAGTCATTCCTTGTATGCCTCATTGAAGTTGTAAATATTTACTCTGTAAATGTAACTTGTTTTGGTTTACAAAACTCTCAAGTTAAGGGGCCTTGTATTGTGTTGGGGAAAAATTATGCATTTCCAGTTATATGTGAGAGAGTTATATAATTTTAGGCGGAATTATGATCTTGTTACTATCTTTATTTAGGAATTAAGTATGATGCCAGCGTATATGGTTTGATGTCAAGTTGACAAGGGGTGGACTGTGATGGTTAAGTTTTGTTGTCAACTTGACCTTTTCGTATTCTTGGGGTGGGTGTCTGAGGATGTTTATAGGAATGCAGCCTCTCACTAAGAGGCTGCATGTAAGGAAGCTCAAAGAAGCTTGAAGTAAACATCCTTTCCTGTGTGGGCAGTGCAGGAAGGAAATTCCAGAGACTCAGGAAGCCATTAAGTCTGGGATAGAATTGCAAGACCCCACCCTAGGGCTATATAAAGGTGAAAGGATTCTCTCCTTGTCCTCCTGCCTGTTTGCTGTTGGTGATGGGTTTCTCTCTTTGCTTGGACCAGTGAAAAGTGAAAGTAAAAGCCTCTTTCACTCTTATGGGACTTCCCCTGGATCTGTAGCTTGAATAAATCATTTCCTCCCATAAACTGTGCCTGGTTTGGAGATTCATCCCAGCAGCCTGTGGCTGACTACGACACATGGAATGGAGATTCTCAACCCATTTCTTGACTTCTCTTAAGTTTTGTACTGGCTGATAGTTTGAGGTGCCCAGCTTTTTCACTGGGAGGAGCAGTGTATTCCAAGGTGACTTACAGGGGGTCAGGATACCATACTGTTTTAATCTGTCTATGTGCTCTCAGATGCCCAGGCAGGCCTCCGGGGTCATAGGATATTGCTTGACCCATACAGGGATGGCAGTAAGTTTGAGAGTCACACTAACAGGAGCTTGATGAAGTGCCAGCCCTGGAGGGTTGGTTTTTGCCCAAACCTTGGGAATCAGGTGCTGAAATTCAGAGAGAGCTGTCTGAGGTCGTATTGTCAAAAGATTGGAGTAGAGGCGATAATCATCCTCTAGGTTTATGTCCAACACACAGATGACTTCCAGCCGTGGGAAGACTGTCACCCCCTTCTCGGTGAAGCGAATCTGGGCCTTCATTTTACTTAACAAGTCTCTTCCCAGGAGGGGGTAGGGACAGTAAAGAATGACCATGAAAGAATGAGAAACTTAACCTTTTCCCAGGTCCATGGAGTGTTGTGTAGTCCATGGGTAGAGGTCAGTTCCCGTCGCTCCCTGGACCCAGGTCTTTTTACCCAACAGAGGGCCCATGGCTGATTTGAGAACCAAGAAATGAGCCCCAGTATCCACAAGAAAGTCAACAGGACGCCCCTCCACTTTTAAAGTTACCCAAGGCTCGAGGAGGGGAGGCCAGCCCCGTCCCCCTCAGTCCTCTAATCCAGTTATTTCTAAAATTTTGTGAGGCCTCTCAGGGACAATTTGTCTTTTCTTTTGGGGACATTCTCCCTTCCAATGGCCCATTTCCTTGCAGTAGGCACACTGGTTCCGCTGGAGGTGAGGTCTTGATAGGGTTCCTATTGGAGTGCCCCCAGAGGCCAACTTGGCTAGCTGATTTCAGGTGCTTCTTTCTCCTATTGCTGCTGCTAAGAGGACTCTGGCTAATCCCCATGTTTGTTTGTCCTTGGGAGTCTCTCTGTTGTTGTAAATCTTGGTGGCAATTGCAACCAGTTCTGAATGGTTTTTACCTTCAAATCCAAATTTTAATATCTGGAGCATCTTGGTTGACAAAGACCATATTGACAGCCATCTGGTTCTCTGGTGCCTCTGGGCTCAAGGGAGTGTTTGTCTCATAGGCATCCATCAGTCTCTTCAAAAAGGCACCAGGGGATTCCTCTCTACCCTGAATTACCTGACTAACTTTTGATAAACCCCATTAGAAACCACCCATTAGAACCTGGCAAGACTTTCAGTCGCTCCTTACCTTCAGGTGTATTGGGGTTCCAGTCCCCGGGGTTGGGACGAGTGCCAGGAAAGCCTCATTGATTTGGGTATCATCATTTGTTGGATGTCCATCAGGACCCGGGACCAGTTTCTGGCACTCCCAGCAGATGTGGTCCCTCTCTCCTGTGGAGAAAAGAATTTGGAAAAGCTGTTGACAATCCTCCCAAGTGGGTTGATGGGTAAAAAGGACAATATCTCAAGGATCAATGAGGGCTTGGGGCTTCTCAGTAAAGGAGGAATTCTGGGGTTTCCAGTTATATAAATCACTAGTAGCAAAGGGAAAATAGGTTAGATATTGGTTTCCATCCTCATTGGGTGGCCCAATGGCCTGGAGTGGGAGGGCCACAGAGGTAGCTGGGTGCAGCCTCCCAGAACAGGTGTGGAGGGGGCTGGGAGAGTTACTAGCAGCAGGTGCGGAGGGAAGGGGAGGTAAGGCGAAGGAGGAGGAGAGTTGGACACTAAAGATGAGGTAGTGTTTAGCTCCTTCTCTGACAGTGGGTCCTGCTGGAGGCAACCAGGACTGGGGTGGAAAGGGGGAGGGAGCTCTCCTTCCCAAAATGTAGAAAGGGAAGGACCTCCGGGGTCTTGAATTTCCCTTTGTCCCCTTTCAACTGGAGACAGAGAACGGCAGATGTGTTAGAGGACAGAATCAGAGGTCTTAACCAGGAGGGAGGGTCAAATGGAAGATAACACCAAGCCACATATAAGCGACTTGGTCCAGGTGGCCCAGATGACTGAAAAATCACAGTTTGGGTTTGAACCATGGTCTCAAGGTCAAATGTTCCTTCCAGGGGCCACCGGGCCTGGAAAGTTGGCCACATGGTCTGGCAGTAGGTCTTGAGTTTGCTGGGAATCACTTTCAATGCTGAAACCAATGTGGCATCCTGAAAATCTTTAAAATGAACAATGACAAGGTCTAGGAGGGTGGAAGGCTTGGAGGAAAAGAGTTAAACTGAAGCTGAAAAGAGCAGCAGCGAGAAAGCAAAGTAAGGAGATGAGAGAGCACTGCACCATGGATCTCGCACCAGGGGGCCGGATCCCGTCCCCAAATCTCAGGGCTCACTTACCAGAGGAGGGGCCCATCGATCCCTCCCCCCAGACCAAAGGCATGTCTGCCTGTCCTTGATTGAGCCCCAGGTTGTCTAGACACCAGAAAAATCAGAAATCCAGTCAAAAAATAACCAGCAAAAAAGAAAAAAACTTACCAGCCACCCAAAAACCCTCCTTCTCAATTTGCACAATCCTGGGATGAACCCCCCAAATGTTGGGTCTGGGCACGTGCAAATGAAGAAGAGGGAATCGAATGAGCTCAGATGCAAAAACCTTTACTGCTGCGGACTTTCAAGCTCATTGATTAGGGAGGCAACCAGACCCTGGAGCTGGATCTGCATCCCTGAAGTGTTGGCTCACAGGCTTTTTAAAGAAAAGAAACCCACAGACAGGTGCTGGCCAGGGCCCCGAGGGAGAAATCAATTAAAGTAATCCACCACATTAATAAACTTAATCACAAGAACCACATGGTCATTTCAATCAACGCAGAGAAGGCCTTTAACAAAATTCAACATCATTTCTTGACCAAAACACTGGAGAGACTGGGCATAGAGGACTTATACCTCAACATAATAAAGGCTATATACAAAACACCCTAAGCCCAAATCATACCCAATGGGGAAAGACCCAAGGAGTTTCCATTAAATTTGGGAACAAGACAGGGTGCCCACTCTCACCACTGCTCTTCAACATAGTGCTTAAAGTTCTATCCCAAGCAATAAGACAGGAGAAAGACATAAAAGGGATACAAATCAGAAGAGAAGTCAAACTATCCCTTTTTACAAATGACATGATTGTATACATAACAGACCTGAAGGACAGTATCATAAAACTTCTAAAGGTGGTAAATTCCCTCAGCAAAGTGTCAGGATACAAAATTAACATACAAAAGTCAGTAGCCTTTCTGTATGCAAATGACTAGCATACAGAAAAAGAAATCAGCGAGACTGTCCTGTTTTCAATAGCTTCAAAAAAATCAAATACCTTGGAATAATACTAACCTAGGACATGAAAGACTCCTATAATGAAAACATAAAAACACTCGAGATGGAATTTGAGGGTGACGTGAGAAGGTGGAAAGACCTTCCATGCTCCTGGATAGGTAGGATTAATAGTGTGAGGCATTGCCTCCTTGAAAAAACCCTGGCCATCCATGGACCATTCCAGCAATCCCACTGAGGAGAGCCCTCAGTGGATTGGGGGCAGGGAGGAAGGAAATGGGGATACAACAAAAGATGTGTTCATACAGAGCCGCTACTTATTAACAATAGATAAAAATAAAACAACTTATCTTCAAAGATCTCATTACATTTCTTTTCCTTCTTAGGAACCTGGTTTACCTGAAGGGTTGTGTTATCTTCTCAGGCAGGGCAGGTTGTTCTTTTTATATCCTAGGAGGTCTGTTGCCTTGGATAAGAAAAACCAGAGTAATACCTCCTGTCATGTAGAGGAACTGGGTCTCCAATGGAGCCCCAATACAGGCAGTTGACTCATAATCATCACTCCCTTGTGAAACCTCTGTGGGGACACAGATGCATTTATATGCTGGAGGACCTGAACTTGAGTATGGGACACATGACCATAAACCCTCATTAATTAAATTTTATAACCTTTTTTATATTAACTTTTATTATAGCAAAATGAGCGTGAGCATACTGCCCCCTCCCCGTATTCATTGTTACATTCTGCAGACATTTGTTTGCCCCAGATGGCCAGTCACATAGCATGAGGTGAGAAACAGAGCTTTGAAGTTCTGTGAGACAAAAGAAGTATTTGCTTTAACTGGGATAAGGAAGTTAGGAAAAGATGAGGCCGGAGGATACCTGGGGAGGATTATCTGAACTTCCTGGAACCCATTTTATTTTATTTTATTTTATTTTTTTATTTTTTGGAACCCATTTTAAATGTGTGAGTTGCTAGGTGTTTGTAATGTACATGCCTAATGTCACATACACATCTCTGTGCCCTACTATAAAATGTAACCGGGGTTCTATGTTTGGATTGCCTGGGCGTAAAATTAAACTCTTCTCTCTTCTTGCTGAAGCGGCTCTGTCTTTTGTCACTGGGTATTTCTACAACACTTTCATTCTTAACATCTCATTTATAATTCTATTACTTTGGAATATATAAATCACTTACATTCTATCTAAAACATTTCACAATTGTGAAGTAGGTAAAACACTTTCACAGTCTTGTGTTCTAGCAGCAAACTCAAATCAAACAAACAATATATCAAGTATTGACATTTTTACAGTAAGCATTTAATACCATCTTAAGTTTTTTTTACCTTTTAGTTGAGTCTGTGAGGCAATCTAAAAAGCAGAGTTGAAGTCTGGCATTTTGTACTTAAGAACATTGTATCAAGCATGAACAAGCACTTTTTGCTTTAAAGCTGAAAACCTGGAAGCCTGTTCTTAGTAACCTGGCATCAACTTTCAATGCATCTGTGTACTTTTGTGCATTTTAGTGACTTCAATCTTTTTGTCTAAACGGGAATATTATATACAAACAAAATTCTGGCATAAAAATCTATATCAGTCAATCTGATGTACCTTATTTAGGGTTACTTTGATTAACATAAATTAATTTTATGTCTCATCATTCTTGTTACCCATGACTATTGAGATAGATGAAGTTGTCTAACAATTATCTAACAGTTATTTATGTTTAAGCAACATTGTTTATGACTAAGATATTAGAATATCCTTACAACTTGAGGTAACTTACTTGGACCAAAGAATTGTGAATATGACCCCTCAAAAACTGAGAAAGGGCCCAGCTATCCCACTACTAGGCATCTACCAGCAAGATGTCACATCTCGATGCAGAAACTTTTGTACAACTATATTTATAGCAGCTCAATTCATAATAGCCAAGAATTGGAATCAACCCAAATGCCCATCCATGGAGGAATGGACAGCGAAACTGTAGTTTATTTACACGATGGAATTTTACTCAGCTGAAAGGAAAAATGACATTAAAATTTAGGAAAAAAATGATCTGACTTCAAGCAGATTTTACTAAGTGAACACTCAAAAGAACAGAGAGTCGAACGCCGCATTCTATCCCTCATAGGTAGCTCCCAACCAGGATAATGGTAAACTCTAAGCAAACCAGCCAGAATTGAGAATTTGGGAAAGAGAAGTAAGAAGCTGGGGGGGGGGAAGATGTCTTAAACATGAAGTTGAACCAAAACTGGTTCTAAACTATAAAATCCTCACGGGCACAATGTCCACTAATGAGCATGGAGTGGGAATCATATGGCAAGCGGGGCCGAGAATGGAAGGGGAGAGTGTCTAAGTCTGTGAAAAACCGATCAGTCTGGCAGCTCCCGATCCCAGCCACAGAATCCTTCCTTCACTGAAATATTGACCCAAGTGACCCATGAGGTCCCCAATACACGATAGGATTCTGTCAAAGCTCTTGATTACCAACCCCAAGCCTGAGGCGCTCCTGTTGCTGAAGAACCACAGAAAGCCATCTATCAGCACTGAGAGACCCTACAAGGTCCAGAATGGTAACCAGCCCCCAGATGGTAGTTAGTGCAGAGCTGGAAGGTGCTGCATAAGCTGCCATGGTAAACTGGTCAACAACAGCTGGAATAAACAGAGTCCCCTGACATGAAACGCAGTTGACCACCATGAGTAGGCTGAACACACTGCCTACAGGGAGAGAACAGCAAAGCATGAAAGGAGCACTTGTGCAATGGAGGCGCCAAAGCCTGGGGGAGGCAATCAACAGCTGTTAATTCGGCCAAGAAATCCATTCAGTGAAGGAGAGTCCTTGACTGGAACTGGGATTTCAGGGTAAATTACATAGGGAACCAAATCCTAGGACCCCAAAGAGAAATTCGCTTTACAAATGATTTACAAAAAGCTACCAACAATAGAATCTAGCCAACTCAGGAAAGTGTATCTCAATTAACCTATAATGATCTAACTCTCCGATGGAGATTCTGTTTGTATCTTTCAGAAGGCTCTGAGAGAGCTGTGGCTCCTCCAGCCCTACCATTGAGCCACAGGCTGACAGCTGTCTTCCTGGCAAGAGATGCACCACCCCAGACCTACTGTGGAGGATCCACATGGAACCCCGCAGTCAGTGATGGGATGAGCAACAGACCCATAACCACAGCCAATCGATCAACCCAGGATGAACCAGCGAAACAGACACCAACGAGTTTAAACACAACCTCAAGCAGAAGCACAGAGGCTCCTAAGGTCTCAACAACACAGGAGCCTTAATACTCACCCACCATGACTCAGGGAACTGAGTGGAAGAAGGGGCGGAAAGATTGTAAGAGACATGGTGGGGGAGAATATCCAGAGACATCGCCCCCCTCAGTAACAACATGCAAAGGGGGGTGGAACCGGGTTGACTCCTAGGCTGTTCACAACCCCCTACCCCATGGACTGATCCAGACTGCCCACGGAGGAGGATATCCAACTGACCAGGGACAGGGAAGAGGAAAATAGGGGAAGTGGAGACATCAACACATTATTCCCCTATTAAGTGTATTTAATTATGGATAACAAAATAATAATAATGATGATAAATTGAGTAAGGGGCTGGAGAGATGGCTCAGTGGTTAAGGCAATTGCTTCCAGTGCCTAAAGCCCCCAGTTCAATTCCCCAGGACCCACATAAACCAGACCCACAAGGTGGTGGCCCTGGTGTGCTCTCTCTCTCTCTCTCTCTCTCTCTCTCTCTCTCTCTCTCTCTCTCTCTCTCTCTCTCTCTGCTTGAAATTGAATAAATATTTTTTAAAAAATTGAGAAAGCACACAGGTTATTAGAATATGGGAGAGATTTCTTTTCTTCCCTAAGAACAAAAATCACAATGAATGAAGCTACGTTGTTTCTTTTAAAAACACGGCATTGACCATTTAGCAGAATTAGTTTTAAAAAAGAAAAACCAAAAAAAAAAAGAAAGAAAAACCAGTAACTAATAAATAAATCTTGACCTTGTTAAAACTAAGCTTTGCCAACAGTTAAAAGCTTGACACAGAAACATCTCTAACTTCATTAAACATTTTGAAGCTAGTTTTTATAACTGTCATCATCATGAGCGAACCAAGATCAGTGAATGAATTTCGAACCCTAGCATAAATAAATCTATTAACCTTATTAAAGAAGCTGAACCTGAATTACATTCATGACATCATAGATCCAGTCAAGATTTCCTGTTCACATGTTAAATTGTAAAGTTTGAGCTCATTGTAAGCTTAGGCAAATCTGCTGTCACTGCTTTTTGTGTTTGTTTTTTCCCCTGTCTCACAAAAGCCCAAGAATTGCTTCCTAACAAAGAAAATAGAGAGAGAAACCCCAAACTATATGCTGCTTATTTGCCTCAGGACAAGTTCTGCAGGACACATGGTTTAAAGCATTTTGGGGCGTCAGATGAAAGAGGCTTCAACTCTTCCCAGAAACTAGCTTACATGAACTTAGATGTCATGTGACAGTTTGCTAGCCTACAGTGAGGTAGACTGAGGCCCTTAGGGTACCTGGGCCCCTGAAAGGACAAAGCAGGAATCTTTGGTCCCATCCTTGCATTCTCCACTTTGCCAGAGAAGATTCTGGCTTCTCCCTGTCTCCTGCCCAGACCTGTTTGTCCACACCTGAGCCCCGCCCTTCGGTCCTAGAGTTCAGATCTAATCCTGGCACTGTGTTGGGTCAAGCTCAGACCCCAGAACGTGGACGCATGGCTGGCCTCTAGCCCAGACCCATCCGCTGTCTCTGGCTCACCTGACGCTGAAAGGAAAGCCAATCATTAAGGTTCTAAACATACCCTCACCAGGGGTGAGGACCCTCTCGGTTCCCCGTTCATCCCTCCCTCTCAGCTCACGAACCCGGACTCTTCTCCACTCCTCCTGGAGGGAGCTCTCTGCACTTTCTCTGCTTTCCTCTCGAAATCCCTTTTCACGTTTCTTCCAGACCACGTGGGGCTGTTTTCCTTCCCTTGGTTTTGCACTTCCATGAATAAATAAAATAATTTAATAATTATCCCCAGTGTGGTTTTCCCAATTCTTTGGTCAAGTACAAACAACGCAGGACTGGGGTTCAAGGACTCTTTCCTGAACTCCCCAGACACCCCATCTTAGTAGAAAAAAAAACAAGAGAACAAAAATCTCAATATGGTGACCCTATTTTAAAGTCTCAAAAGCCATGTGTTGCACTTTTATTTAGTTATACAAGCAAGATCCTGGGGCCTCAGGTCTACCCCCAGTCAGAGCTCAGCACATGTGACCCCATGGCTGCCAAGATGACATACCACTATGGTATTAAGAAATCCTGCACAAAAGACATTTTTAAGATTACACTTTGATATAAACTATGGAAGTCTATGCTAAAAACACATAACTACCCACCTATAAAACAAAAGATGATATGCTGGAAACATCCCAAATCTCCTTTGTTTAATCTAGAGTGCCCCCTTTTCTCTCGTTTTTTCTTTTTCTATTTTCTTTCTTTGAGGTAGGGTCTCACTCTAGCCCAGGAATTCACTATATATCTAGACCTGGAATTCACTATATAGTCTCAGGCTGGCCTTGAACTCATAGTGATCCTCCTACCTGTTTCCCAAGTGCTGGGATTAAAGGAGAGCTCCACCACGCCCCCTAGTGCTGGGATTAAAGGCGTGCACCACCACGCCCATCCACTTTCTTAGTGAGTGAGAGAGATCCTAGATTTACTTGGGTTAGTCACTTCATCCCGATGCAGCTTGGTTTCAATGGTATCTTCCTCCCCATCGTTGGCAGCCATCGAGGAAGCAGAACCTACAGAATTACCCTCACCCTACTGTGAGACTCTGTATTACCCAAGATCAAATGACATCTGAGCCTCTTTGCAGGGCTGTGTCTGATCTCTTCTCAGCCACATAATCACACATTTAGCCTCTAAGCATATTAGCAAAACACTCTGGAATAAATATTGAAATTTACATGGCAGGGAAGCCAAATAACTTAAACAGGGAGGGTCTCAGCCCCCTCGTGGATTGAGCTTTTAAGACTCCCCTGAAGCATTTTCATTGCTTTATTCTTTATTCTAGATAGGATGCAAGCATGAAAGAACTAGGGCTGAATTTCTCATAAAAATCTGTCAGACTGTCTGGATTAGTAAAGCCATATTGTAATGTATCACATTCAATACAGAAACCAAAAGGTGTCTACAGGTAAAACATCTTATTTCCTCTACAACCAGAAGCAAGCCAGAAAATATCCAACAGACTCAGTCACTAGCAAGTGTCTCTAACCATTGAATCTTCTCAGTTCCCAGATGGAAATCACCTAAAAAGGAAGAGCAGAACACATCAGGCAAGAGAGTCTCTCAGCCTTCTGCCCAGTGCAATTATACATTCATTTCTGCTGCTTGCGTCTGGCTGTGACCTGGGGTCACTTTGTGGAGACCCCATCACCCTTTGCCTCCAAGTACAGTTTGAAACCTTGTGGGTCTGGGCATCGCTTGGCTTACTCTGCCTCCAGAGTCCCAAAAATGTGAGCCCCTGGGTGTACCCGATGTTTGAATGTGCCCTACAGCACTGCCTCAGACACAAGCTCAGACAGCAAACCTAGGCAGACTCCACATGTCCCCTGCAGGTTGGTCATTAGTGTTAAAAATTAAATGTTCCACAGAGTGGACATCAGAAATATATCCTGACAAAGTTCTGTCAGTGTTCTGCACACAGCATTCACATTTTGTTACTGGCTTTACACAATAATGATGAAAGAGAAAACAGAAAGTTTTAATACATGTCTCTCACAGAAATTCCCAAAATCTACCATTTACCATC